>CAWUFW010024792.1:0-54625 GCA_963921515.1 Calotriton arnoldi | reverse complement strand
CTGCAGGGCATCTTTGGATCCTGCTTTTAAAGACATTACTAGTGTGGTGTGGTGTATGCACTACCTACTCTAGTGTGGCCTACTAAACTCTCTTGAGTTGTAGAAAGGGTTGTGCTATCCCTTCACACACAACTCTAAGTTCAGTAGAACTTACTGATATTCTAAGCTTAAATTATATGTACCTTAGGTACCTTTAGTGGTTTTCAGTTGATCAATTCAATTGAGATTATCTGGTAAAACAATAGCAAGCTGGAATCCCACACGCTGCACACCAATGTGAGAAGTTGGCCTGGCATATGCTGTCCACTAATTATAGTGGGCACCGTGCACCAGTCCAAATCGACTCTTATGGTAGGTAGGTTAAAGACAACCTTATTGAAAGCTATCCTAGTGGTAGCTATGGAGAGCAGCCTTCAGGCTAAGTCTTGAAGGAATGTAAAGCAGCTTGTTTTACCAGTCTATAATCTCTTGAGTGACCAAATGAAAGAGCACCACACCAGGTATATATTCAAAATATATGTATTTATTACTAAACACACCCCTCTAGTCTCTTTATGAGGCTAGAGTTCAAAGTACATAGGTTATAAGATCTTAAATCACAGTAATAGCACAAATACACGTTTGGGCCCTAGGGGCGTACCAAACCATATACCAATAAAGTGGTATGCGAACCACGACTGAACTAGACACTAGGCCTAGAGCCTCTAGAAGTGCTTGGACCACAAGGAACCACCCAAGGTAGTGACACAGGGGACCCACGGGAGACGCGTGCAGTGTAAATACACAACCGCGATACGCCGTTAACTTCTAGGGAGAAAGTCGGGATCGGGAAAATAGAGGAAAGGGACACTTAAAAGAGGACTAGGACAAAACCCTTTGAGATCTAGGACTTTGAAGAGTCTCTACCCACGGGAGCACTGGAGTACTCGTGTTACCTCACCCAGGGAAGCCGGGTGCATAGGTGCCTTTCGGGGTCGGGTTTCGTCGTCGGTTCTTATGGCGATCTGCTGCAAAGTGCTGCTGGCGACCAGGAGAAAAGTGTCCGGGTGGATCCAAGAGTGGATCGGAGTTCTGAAGAACCTGAAAGCAGAGGGGACAGAGTCTGGGTCACTAGCCAGTGACCAGGGAGGCGATGGACAGATGCCCACCGATGTCGAGTGCTTCAGGTTCGATGACGGTCGTCTTGACTCTTCAGCCACGAAGTCCGGGAGGTGTTGTCGGCGACCAGGAGCAGGATTCTGCTGTTGCTCGATGTCTGTCGAGTGCAGAGGTGTCGGCGAGCAGATTGGACCCAACAAGCCTTGGCAACAGCAAGTCTCGAGTAAGATGTAGATCGTCGATGATGCAGACTAGCAAGGTCTGGGGAACTCACCCAGCGAGGGTAAGTGAGGGCAGGCCTGAAGCAACCAGACTGCCAAGTAAAGAAAAGATTGGCCTTCGTTAAGGGCTACTAGCCAACGGGCTAGCGACCGCAAAGGAGCCTCGTGACGCCGCACGTGGAGCTGGCTTACAGGACACTCGTGGAGTGGGGGCCAGTGATCTTCGGTGCAGGTGGTGCTGGAGGCTAGGGCTACTCGGGGCCCAAAGCACGACTTCTTGGGAGACCCAGAAGATGGTGCACTTGCAAGTGTGCTCGGTGTCCAGGGGTCACGGTCTCAAGTCACCCACGATAGCCACGGGCCTCAGCTTTGCTGGGGACTCACGGTAGCCTCGGGGAAGTCTGAGAATCCACCTCTGGTGATGCGATAACTTCGGCGTCCGACGGGAGCTTCAGTGATGCGAACCGGACAGATGCTTCTTTGGTGCCTGCCAAGCAGGGGAGTCACTCCTTGACCCCAAGGGAGATTCTTCAGTCCTCTAATCGTGAGTAGAGCGTCGAAGGTCCAGGATTCTGTTTCAGAGTTTCGTCCAGGTATAATCTAAAGTCCTAAGGACTGGGTTCCTACCTTTATTCTAAAAATAGGGGATGGACTACTCTGTGGCCCCACCTATGGGTGGGTCAGGGCAGAGGGTGGCTACACCCCTTTCCCTTTGTCCAGTTCGCGCCAAAGCAGGGGCTGCGAGCCCCTGATCCGGTTTGAACTGGGGTATGCACAGGGACACCAAATGTGCCCCCAGTGCAGGACTTCAAAGCACCCGAAAGTGCTCCCGCCCAGCCCCAATACACATTGTCCTGTCTGGGGAGGTGGTCACACCTCCCTGGGACAGGAAACCTATTGTCCAGGCCTCCCCTGCCGGAGTTTCGTCCAGCAGCAGGAGGCCAGACTCGTGTCTGTGGCAGCAGCATCCATTTTGTGATGCCAGGGCTCTGGAAAGAAGTTACCGGACTCGTCAGAGTTAACATGCCTTTCCCTCTAGAAGGGTGGAATGCTACCCCCGCCGCCAGGATTGGCGGGGGGTAGTATTCCAAGATGTTTGACACCAAACACGACATGTTTAGGTGCAGCCATTCCATAGTTAGCATTTTACCGCGAGGATATAATGCGTTTAAGAGTATATGGTCAGGCTGCACTACAAACAGCATCAGAGATGGTCTCCGAACACTGCAGAGGGGCCCTGCTCATGCAGGGGCACCCTCTCACATAGGAACCATGCACTCTGCCTTTAGGATTGATAAGGCCTGCCTTAGGAGTGACTTATAGGTTTATATGTGTGTATGCATTTTAGTGATATAGGGAACCTATACCACAGCAAGGGGTGCATGCACCACCTTACCCAGGCTGCAGTAGCAGATCTGTGGTGTCAGTTTGGATGGCCTACCAGGGGTGGCATAATACATGCTGCAGCCCCTGGCAGGCCTCTGAGGTACCTATGCCCTTGGTACATAGTATACCATATACTAGGGACTTACAAGGGCACTCCAGATCCCAATCAGTGATGTGCCTAAGGCACATGGAGACCCTTTAAAAGAGGAAACAGCTAGGCTGGGGTTCTGAATAGCAGGGCCCCAGCCAGACTAATGTCGAAAACCAGTGAAGCATCAGCAAAAAGTGGGGGTACCCATGTGAAGCAGATCCTACTCTCCTACAGTCGGGTCTTGCCTTGGATGCACACCGCGCATCCTGTAATATAGTGCCGCACTCGTTCTCGTAATCCCGGCCACCAGAAATGCCGTTCAACGAGGGCTAAGGTTTTGTAGATACCCATATGTCCTCCCAGAGACGAGTCATGAGCCCACTGCATCACCTGGTCTTGTAAGCGGGCAACGGGTACGTACAGAACGTGATGGCGAAAGAATAAACCCTCCTTCTTGCTTCGATTTTCGGGTTCTTCGTTTACCCATGCCTGTGCATTCACTTCTGCGGACTCCATCCGGAGGTCGTCAAGGAAGTCGTCTTTCGTCACCAAGGCGATCCGTTCTTGGGGGTATGCCGCCTTGCTTAGGATGGGGGGAGGTGTGGTGATTTCCGGGTCATCCTCCTGGAGAGGATCGGTCGGTCTGGATAACGCATCTGCCTTGCCGTGTTTACTTCCTGGCCGGTACCGTATCACGAAGTCGTAGTCCGCGAAGAAGAGAGACCATCGTAGCTGTCGTGGTGTCAGGGCTCTAGCTGACTTCAGAAATAACAAGTTCCGATGATCCGTAAAGATCTCAATAGTGTGTTGGGCCCCCTGTCGATGATGTCTCTATTCTTCACAGGCCCTCTTGATTGCTAACAATTCTTTATCGGAAATGCTGTAGTTCACCTCGCAGGGGGTAAGCTTCTTTGAGAAGAAGGCCACCGGATGCAGCTGTCCCGTGTCTGGATGTCTCTGAGAGAGGATGCCTCCCAAGGCGTAGTATGAGGCGTCTGTCTCCAGGACAAAGGGCAAGTGCACATCCGGATGCCTCAGTATCGGTGCCTTCGTGAAACTGGATTTTAGTTCTTGAAAGGCTGTTTCGGCCTGTTTGGTCCATGCAAACGCTACTCCTTTCTTCAATAAGGAGTTAAGGGGCTGTAGTATTTGTGAGAAGTTCTTGATAAAACGGCGATAGAAATTACTGAATCCAATGAAGCTCTGTAACGCCTTCTGGTTCGTCGGGGATCTCCAGCCTGTGATGGCCTCCACCTTCCTTGTATCCATACAAATCCCAGTGGCGCTGATGATATACCCCAAGAACTCTACTTTGGTGGCATGAAAAAGACACTTTTCTAGTTTGGCATACAACGAGTACTTCCGCAACCGTTCCAACACCTGCGATACGTGTGTGATGTGCTCCTTGATGGATGACGAATAGATCAGTATGTCGTCAATGTAAACCATGCACATCACGTCCGTGAGCCCACGCAAAACCTCATCCATAAAATACTGGAACGCCGCTGGGGCGTTGCACAGCCCGAACGGCATTACACAGTATTCGAACAGCCCATACTTCGTACGGAAGGCCGTCTTCCACTCGTCCCCTCTCTTCATCCGCACCAGATGGTAGGCTCCGCGGAGATCCAGCTTCGTGAACACAGTGGCTCCTTTCAGTTGGTCCAACAACACCGAGATCAAGGGGAGGGGGTACCGGTTCTTCACAGTGACTCTGTTAAGTGCTCTGAAGTCGATGCATGTCCGCAAATCGCCTTCCTTCTTAGGGATAAAAAAAAGAGGAGAGGAAGCAGGGGAAGTAGAGTGCCTGATGAAGCCATTGGCGAGGTTCTCATCCAGGTATTCCCTCAAATGTAGATTTTCGGGTTCGGTTAACGCGTATACCCTGCTACAAGGTATTGCAGCACCCGGAACCAGGTCTATTCGGCAGTCATAGTCTCTATGGGGTGGGAGATGGCTTGCTGCTGTTTTGTCTGAACACAGAGGCATATGGTTGATATGCCGGGGGAAGTGCCGTGGTGCACGCCAGTACGTGCGTGGTGCATCCTGCAGCCAGAAACGTAGCTTGGTTTTCCCCCAGGTCATCTTCCAACGCATGCTGTCTAGTGCAGTGTTCCTTGCAGTACGCTGATCCCATCACCACCGTTCTGCTTGCCCATCCCACGGTGGGGTCATGAAGGGTTAACCATGGCATCCCCAAGATCAATCGGAAATGAGGTGCGTCGATTAGGTCGAACCGAATCGCCTCATAATGGTCCTGTCCGAATTGCATGAGAAGAGGCCGAGTATGGTATCGAACAGGACCAGACGTGAGTGCCTTGCCATCTACCGCCTTCACTGGTTCAGGGACGGTCTTCTTCTGTAAGGGCAACCCTAAGTCTTCCGCGTACTTCTGATCAATGAAGTTACTGGTGGCCCCGGAGTCCACCAAAGCAGGCACGAGTTTGAGTACACCGTCCTCCAACCACAAAGACACGTTAACGTGGAGTTGCGGTACTGAAGGTTGTAAGGTGTTAGCGATTACTGGAGACACTTTTTCTTCCACATGCCCCAATCCAACAGTCTCATGTTGGCTCGGGGCTAATCGTTTCCCTTCTCCCCTTCGATGTCCCAGGCCCCGTGGGTCACAGCTTGGGTCCTTGTCGGAGGTCTCTTCTCAGGGAGCCGTGTCCGAGCCTTGCATTCTCGTATAAAGTGGCCAGCCTTTCCACAATACAGACAGAGACGTTGTTTCCGTCTCTTCTCCCGTTCCTCGGTGCTCAAAGGTCCTCGGGTACTGCCAATCTGCATGGGTTCGGGGGCCTCCGCCGCTTGGGCTCCTTCCCCAAATGTAGGTCGACCCTTAGGTAGAACGTATCTCACCTCGGGCCTGTTCTTATCGGTCTTTCTTTCTTGCATCCGATGGTCCAATTGCACCGTTAGATCGATTAGCTCCTCACAGGTCTGGGGCAATTGGACGACCTGGGCAAGCACGTCCTTCAGCTCCCCCCGAAGCCCTTGATAGAATAACGAGGTCCTCTTGTTTTGGGGCCAATCAGTCTCCACCACCAAACGGTTGAATGTAGTTACATAGGAAAGGAGGTCCTGTGTCCCTTGCTTAAGGGTGAGCAGCTCCCTGTCGGAGGTCAGCAGATGCATCCTTCGATCGAACAACCTACGCATCTCCGTGCAGAACCCAGCGAAATTGTACAACACCGGGTCGTCCCTTTCTATCAAGGGAATGGACCAGCTTGCAGCGTTCCCCCCCAGATAGGACATAATGAAGGAGGTTTTCGCTTGGTCGTTGTGAAAGAGGGTTGGTTTGCATACAAAATGCAACCTGCATTGATTGATGAATATCCCAAACTTTTTAGGGTCGCCATAAAAGCGTTTGGGAGCCGCAAGGGGTATCTGCGGGGAGTGGATCACTTGTACCGGGGTGGTTTCGCCCCCTCCCGGGTGACCTACAGAGGTTTCTGCAGCCCGAGGCTGCGGAGGGGGGAGAGTCCAGTCCTGGATATACTTCCTCCCCGGTGGGTCAGGGCCTTTTCTACTCAGCCCTGCCACTTCCCGACGCATGGTGCCCATCTCGGTCAGAAGATTTTGCGTTTCGACTCGAAACGCGTTGACCTCTGTCTGTAGGGTCGCCATGGTCTCGAGTAGCGTGGTCAACGCTGTGTTGACATCCATCGCCCAGGCTGGATGGTCGTCTTGGGCTTGTCACTCTGTCAGGTTGCTAAAGGGTACACTAACCTTCAGGAGACAAATCCAGCGGGGGCGATGCCTAGAACCCAAAGCCCCCTCGCTCTGCCCTACAAGGGGACATGTAATACTCCACCCTGCACTGCAGAGCGCAGGGGATAGGGGATAAAGAAATAGGGGATAACGGGAAGAAGGCACTGCTGTCCTCCTTCTTAGCGAAACTCTCGTTCCAGGCCCCTCTAGGAAAGTGCGCACAATAGGGTGGTCCCACCGAGTCCTCACAGGGTCTGTAGGAGGGGAAACAACCAACAACAGTCGGGTTATAAGCGCATCTACCTTCACTCCTTCCCGCCCTGCTAGTACTCCTCCCACTATCTCTCTAGCCAAGACTCACCAGGGTTTACACTTCAGGGTCTTGCTCGGAATTGGAGAAAATGGCTTGCAGGAACATGCTGCACTTAGAACTCACATGAAGTAAACGGAAGCGCGGAAAACTCTCTCCTTGAGAGTAGCGCTGAGTCCATCGAAAGGTGAGTATCCAAAGTCTGGAAAGAGGGAGTTCGAAGGGCGTGATCCGTCTCACGTCTCGAGTCCCATGGGAAGGAATCCTGTATCCCTCCGAAGAACAATAACAGGGCAATTAGTGTTCAACGCAGTAGCCTTCACGGGACCACGGGTGTTCGTAAAGGCGAGTTCTCACCCGGTTCCCACCGTGAGGCTCGAAGGTGCTTGTTAATCCTTCACAAGCAGTCACAAGCGCCGCTGCGGGACCACGGGTGCGGGAGGAGCCAGGACGCACCCGGTTCCAACCGCGAGGCTCGAAGATGCTGTTGGTCCTTCTCAAATATTCACAAGAGCCGCTGCGGGACCACGGGTGCGGGAGGAGCCAGGACGCACCCGGTTCCAACCGCGAGGCTCGAAGATGCTTGGAAAACTGTGCTGCGCGGCGCGCAGTGAACCGGCATTCAGGGCAGGTAAGGATAATCTAGAGGCCGCTGGTAGGAATGCGGCCTGAAGGGGCTCTTTCGAACAGTCCAGAGTAACGCTATCAGAGCTCGGGTTGGTACTGACTCTGTATAGTGACAAGCACCGGATCCCCCTAGTGGAGGGCTATATATAGACAGCTTATCCATCAGGGACATCCGGTGTCCCTCCCAGGTGCATGGTGGGACGTGTAGTCCGGCTACCGGTTTCTGCGGGACGTGATCATGACAGGTCCTCTGTGGTGATGTTTTTTGCGGCTGCTATCGCGGGTAAACTGGTGCTGTGGGCTGTTAACACCTGCTTGTGAATGGGGGGGTAAATTTATCACGACTTTGGCTGCGATAAAGTGCCGTTAATTCGGCGATGGCTCCTTGTGAATATGCCCCTAAGATTGTTACAGAAATCCATGTCTTTGAACTGCAACTGGGAACTTTTCACTTTCTAAAGAAGAATTAGCTGAAATAAAAAATGACTCTGAAACGTGGAAGCTTGAACATGTTTAATGACGAAATGCGAGTGTTTTTATCTAATATTCCACCAAATATTGACCAGCTGTGTTCATCCTATCAACCTCATTCATCTCAATAAAATAGTAAGTGCTGTTGTTTTTATTCAAATTTTTTAATTCTTGCACATATTTACATATTGTTTCTCATAACGGCCAACATGTTTTGGAAATGTATGTGTGTTATATTACAAATCATATATTTTTTAAAAGATCAATGAAAGGTTTTCGTGAGATGTTGTGTCCCCATACATTTTGATATTTACAATTTCTATGACATATGTATTTGTCCTTATCTCTTATATGCAGTTAATTTTACCTCAAAGTGCTGAATGGGAAAACATATGACTTGTCTTATTTTCTGTTGTCTTTTGGGGCGCTGCGCTGAGGACAGCGGTCCCACCTGAGTTCAATGCGCACAGACCGGCTGATAAGTTGCAAGATTGTTTTACCACTTACAATTCCCCCTTCCTGAACGGATTTTTGTATAACTCATATTCAGCAAGGCAGCAGGCCGACTTTGTGCATGGTTGAAAGGGTTGGCAGTGCGTGCACCCGCCCTTTTTGTGCCGTAAATCACTGGGGCATGTGTCAATGTGTGCATGATTATATTCTTGTTTCAGGCACAAACCTAACCTTACACCCAATGTATATTGGTTTCTTTTTGCGCGCCTAGGATGTCTGCAGAACAAGCGACAGATAGACAGTTTTGCCAGTCACTGTCTTTGTTAGAACAGATTCACAATTCCTTTATTAACCTTCCTGCTTTCTCAAATTTGCTTGAAAATGCACCATTTGCCCACTCTTTTTTCAAAATGTTCTCAGTGGGAGAACCCCCTGAACCCCTCCTAGTTGGTTCACTGCATTACTGTGTCACAAAATGTTGCATTTCTAAAAAGGGTGTCACCAGCATGAAAAGTTTGGAAAGCTGTGATCTAGGCACTAAGGTATGGGGTCTGCTGACAAAGCCCAGAGATCTTCTATTATATATTAATACTTCTTCTTACCAACGGGAGGGTGGTTAGGCCTTATAGGGCCACATGCATCAAAGTTAGCAATTGCGAATCCTAAATTGCGATTTTAAAGAAATCGCTATTTAGGAATTGCAATTCCTTATGCATGTAGGAATCGCAAAAGAAATTGCGATTCCTACACATTTCTTATTTGCGACTTGCAAATTGCGAATCGCAAATAAGGAATTGCTTCCCATTCATTCCTATGGCCCTAGAGGCCCATAGGAATCAATGCGAATTGCATGCACAATTTTCGAGTATCAAATAGGTACTCGTAAATTGCGCATGCAATTTCAAGGGTGAAAGGGTGCCAAAAGGACACCCTGATGCCCACCTGAAATTGCAATTTAAAAACATGTTGCACACACACATGCCCCAAGGGCATGTATGTGTGCAACATAGAACTTTGAAAAGTGTACTTTGCGCATTTTTCAAAGTTCTCAGTAATTACCATCAACTTTGAGTTGATGGTAATTTGCATTTCTTAAATGCTAAATCGCTATTTTTTTGTTGCATTGCATTTAGGTAATCGCAATTTGTGATTCCCTAAATGCAATCGCAATTTAAGTAATCGCAAATCTAGCGATTACTCAAATAGCGATTTTTGCATTTGGGATGATGCATCCCAAATGCAAAAATTGCGGTCGCAAAGGGGCAGATTCTGCGAATCTGCCCCTTTGCGACCGCAATTTGCAATGATGAAAGTGCCCCATAGTCCTTTATCCACTGTCTTTATATGATAACATCTCCCTTTAAGCTATATGGCCGTGCTACAATGCTAACTGTATTGATATTATGCATTTTGCTGCTGGTTATGGCTCGCTGGTTACAATCGCAATCTAGCACAGCGAGCTATGAACTGCCATAAAAGAGCTGCATGCAAACTGCATGGTACAAGTTAGTAAGTTATGTTTTTTCCCCAGTCTTTCATTATTTTGATGCTGCTAAAAAGGTTTGTTTGGGTAGAAATACATTCTTATTATTAAAGTCAACAGTAACCACAGTATTATGTTCTCAATCCAGAGTTTGTTCTTCTCCAGACCAAGCACTCTTACAGAATGCCTACCAGTATGGATGACATGCGAATCCTACACCTTGTAGTCCCCTTTGCCATATGTAATATTTTTTATACACTGATTTACACACTTATTATTCATTGTCTCTCTTTGTGTGTAATGTAAAGTGCTCCGACACCCTACACTAGAATGAGAGGGGCTATAAAACAAATGAAATACATGTGACAGAGGGGCTATGGAGAGATGAGAGGCACTGTTGGAGGGTGATAGTGAGGGAATCATTGAATAGCCCCAACAAAGCTTGTCATATCCTGGTGCACAGTAAGGTCATCATTTACTATAATTTAAAAGCAAATACAGTTCAATATTAATGACAAATGTGCTGTAAAATGCACCATTTTCTCTACATTTTCTTGGAGGTGAGACCGCAAAGCCCCCTTTGTAGTGGTCAGACTCACTTGCTGCACTTGGTGTTCACCGTAGGAGGACTGGTCTGACAACATTTGCCAGGGCTGCTTTGGGTTTCCAGTCTGGCCCTGGCTGGAGCAGGAGTCTCGTACTGCAAAATAAAACCAAACATTGTAAAGTTAGTCACCGTGATGCAGCACCAACCTTCCCATTAAAAGTTTTTGATTTTTTCAAATTTTTTCAATATACAATAATAAAATCTTTCATAATTTGCGTATTTGGTGTGCACTTGTTTGTGTATTTTTTGTGAATTACTGCTTTATTGTTTGGAATTTAAATCGTACAAACTGCTTGTGGGTCCCCGGTTTCTAGTAGAGACTCTGTGGGGGTCCTCAGGATTCAAATGTTTGGGAACCACTGAGATGGGTAAACTAGGGATTGCACCAAAAAGCTGTGCCTCTCTGAACCAGGCATTGCAAGGTGAAATATCTTCATTTCTCCTTGTTACCTCCTCTTTCGAAAGGGCAAAATGCCTTTACGGATTGGAATGCAGGCACCCATGCAGCATGGTGCTAGGCAGCATGCAGCACTTCAGTGCTAGGAGACCGCAGAAATGTGGCATATCTTAGTAGATATGGTGCATTCTGCTGTCTTCCTTTCACACAATGCAGCACAGTGCAGTAACTTTGCTTGTTGCCCTGCATTGCATGAACAAATTGTAAATATCCCTTTTACTGTCCATGATAGGAGAATGGAGGACCACACCATTCTTTTCTGTGCATGGGGAAGGCTCCTCTTATCCAAAGCATTTGTCAAAAATACATGGAAATTGCAGGATCTTCACTGCATGGGTGCTATGCTTAAGTGGCATTTAGAGGAGACCATAAATCCACAAATGTGAAAGCTGGTTGCAACCATTAAGAACGTTTGTTGGAACCTTGGCAACAAAAGCACCCCTAACCACCTAGAGGAAATCTAGAAAGGTGAAGGTGTTACAATTTGCTTGGTGCTAATTGACACCTCTTGAAGCATGAAATGTGCATCTCAAACTGCCTTGTGAGTTCTCATTCAATGAGACAAATGTGATTGGGGGAAAGGAAACTAATTACAAATGTCACATAGTAATCCTCTGTATTAACAACCACAGGAGACACCCGTAGTCCCAGTAGAGACCTGGGTAATTCTAGTAACATGCAACAATGTCTCAACAGGAATCAATGAGGGGATGTAATTCAAAGAATAGCATAAATTAAATAAAGACAAATAGTTCCAAGAACACGGTTACATGCAATTACATTACAGCAAAGAAATGCAGATAGGATTTCACAAATCAAAATGCAGAATCAACCATGCTCTTTAAGTTGTGTACTAAAAGTGAAGGTGAATACGTTGTGCTCATGAAAACAGTGAAACAAGTGAAAAAAAGATACAGAATGCTACAGCGTATTGGACCAGAATTCAAAACTAAGCTATGCATGAATCAATACATTGATGAGAGAGTTTTGTAAAATCATGTCATAATTCACAGTCCAAATTTAGCTTGTGCGATTAATAGTAATCCTCAGCACTCCTTCACATATTTTGAAACTGAAAAGGCAAGGGAAATGTCTTTCTCAGAAGCTGTATCTGAAAAAGTTCCCCTTACTGGGAACTAAGCACCCCATTGTTCTGTTTGACTCTCTCAGGGTAGTGAAGCAGAGTTGTCCAAGGCCTACTCTGAGTAGGTGGGATGGACTAGTAATCACCATTCGCTAGCACACAAAAATAACACTCCAAAAATTGATTGTTCAGTCAGTGCTTTTTCTTTGAAAAGGGAAAAGTACACTTATAACGCACACACTACTAAATATTACACATTAATTTACAAACATATACATCAGACAGATTAAAAATACCTTGGTAACATGCTTAAATCACAGTTGACCCCTAAATGGTCAGGCCTCCCCACATTTATTCTTATACCTATACCCTCTACCTATACCTATACCAAATAGTACATCACAATAAAGGGGGAGTATAACTTTAAATAAAGCAGGCCTACTGCCTTTGCCAAGAGGTCATCACAACACTGTATAAGGCCAGCCTATTGTCTTTGTATAGGGGTCACCACATTAAAAATACACCAATAAACACATGTTAAAACCACCATCATTTCACTGTAATCAATAACCATGTGTTAATGCCATCATTATTATCAGTCGGCGCCAATGCAGGTTGGCGGCTGCTACTTAAGCTCCGTTACGGACGCGGAGCTTTATTACTTATTCTACCTTTTTCATGCAGTTTTGGCTGACTCCGGATGCAGCTTTGCTCTCCTAATCATCGGCAGTCAGTTTGCATGCCATTTCTGGACCTGTGAGCCATGGCGGTGATTCTCCACATCTAGACGCGAGTGGCCGCCATTTTAGGTTGCGTCACTCGCGTTACAGATTTTTGCCTTTTTTCTTCTTTTTTGCTACTTTCATGTAGTTTCTGCTGACTCCGGATGTGACCTTGCTTTCTCAACCATCAGCAGTGAGTCTACAGGCTGTTTCTACACCATGAAGGTGCGTTCTTGGACCCGTAAGCCATGGTGGTGACTCTCCACATCTAGACGTGAGTGACTACCATTTTAGGTTGCGTTGCTCGCGCTAAAGATTGTTACCTTTTTTGTTTTGCTCTTCTATTTGTCTTCTGATATGCATTGACTTTCTCTTCGTCTTGGCTAATATTGATATCATTAGACTACTGCAAATGGAATTTGCTTTTTTGACCCGTTGGTGCATTGGTCTATGGACTCGTCTGGCCGTTTGATGTTTTCTACAATGAAAGTTCTTCTCCCTAACTTGGCTGCCTTTAAATGACGTTACCTATTTGCACCCTGGGTCTATGTTTCTGATACTCCTATTTCTGGCTATCTACAAGTACATCTCTACTGAGATTATTTGGCGCTTTGACCTCCTTTTTTCTGATTACTTGTTTTTCAATGGTCATTTGAGCTGAATATTTCCGCTTTGTTGGAAGGGCCAGACTCGCCCTTCTCAATTATCCGCACGACGTCCTACTCATTGTAGCATGATGGCCAGTGACTTACACACATCCTCCAAACCAACTTGTTAGGGTACAAACCAAAAAGAGCGAAGAACAACCTGCCTTCTCCTATTTTATGTTCCCATAACCCTGTCTTAGACTCTATCTTGGATGAGGTACGTGATCTTCAACCATTTATGTGCGCAACTAATGAAAAACTACAACAAATTGAAGATCGCTGGATTGTTATGGAGGGGAAGATGTTGGAATTAGAACAACGTGTGGGAGACCTTCAAGATATACCCACCACAATACCTATGTTACAACAAGAAATACAAAAACTTAAGCCCCACACCGAAGACCTTGAAAATTGAAATAGACGAAATAATCTTCACCTTTACGGTCTTCCTGAAAATATTGAGGGCTCTGAAATTCTGTCCTTCTTGAAGCAATTTCTTCCAGATCTCCTGGATCTTCAATCTTCACCGCCTTTCAACATTCAACGTGCACATTGTTTGGGCCATCAACCTAATTCAACTAAACCACGTGGTATCATAATGCTCTTTTTGAAATTCACTGACCTGATGCGTGTCCTGTAGGCTGTCAAAGTTAAACACCGTCTTATTTGGTCTGGCCACAATCTTTTTATTTCACAGGATATCTCTAACGCAACTAATGCCCGTCGAAAAGCATTCTTAGCTCTTCGTCCTCAGATGAGACACTTGAACATTCAATATGGCATTCCTTATCCATGCCTCTGCAAGATCACCCATGAAGGCACCTCACGTTCTTTCGATGATCCGGCTAAGCTGAAACTTTTTCTGCGTAGTATTTCATCTCACAACATGGAGACTAATGCATGAGTTCTTTTTCAGATTTCTGTTGTTTCTACCCTAATTACATACTTCCTTTTGTTTTTTACTTATCTTCTTTCTCTTTTACTCTATGGTACTCTTCCCTTTCTTTCTCTCTGCTGGTAACTAATTATCTTTAATTTTCTGTACACTTTGTTTTTCTTTACTCATCGCTCTCTATGTCTGCATTCATTATGAGGCTTTTTTTGTTGTTTCATTTCTTAGTTTCGTTCTGGTTGCCCTCCTTGTTGTCGGTGTTAACATGCCGTTCGCTTACCTGTTAACCGTTTCAATTCAGATCTGGATCTTTATCCTTGATCTGTCTCCCATTTTTCTCCTTCTTATTTCCTCCGCCCTATCTTCCTCTTTCTTGTATTGGACTTTTTTTTATCTTCCTTAACCTTTATTCTTGTTCTCTCATGAGTGTTTTCCTTATTCGTTCTTCCACCCATTTGATTGCTTTCTACTTATGTTATTTTATGGTTGTCATTAAATGGTGTCTTTTTGTCTCTTTTATTGGTCTTGCAGCCCATTGTACCTGCTTCCATATACCTTTCCTCACCCCGCAACATGTTTAATGTTGTCTCGTGGAATGTCCATGGTCTGGGTCACCCCGTAAAGGGCCAAAAGGTACTTTCTCATTTATTTAAACTTAGTTCCCATGTAGCTTTTTTACAGGGAATGCATAATAATGATATTGAATCACTCAAACTTAAACGTCAATGGGTTAACCAGGTTATTTTTTCTCCTGCTGCTAAGTGTAAAGGTGGTGTTGCCATTTTATTCCACAAGTCACTTCATATTCAAATGTTATCAACTGATATGAATGGACGATGGGTTTTGGTTGATGCTATTATATTTAAAAAACAAGTCACTTTTTTCATTATCTATGGCCCAGTTAAATCTTACCCTGAATTTTGGCATAGTATCAAATTGTAGCTTTCTTCTATTCCCAATGCCAACCTCATTGTTGCTGGTGACTTCAATGATTTGTTGGATCCCTTTACTGATAGAAAATCTAAGTGCAAGTTTAAACCTGATAATTCCCACAAAGATTTTCAATCTGCCGTTTCCTCTCGTCCATTCTTTGATGTATGGAAATCTTGTAACCCTGATATATGTGAATTCACATTTTTTTCCAATGTACATCAAACTATGTCTCGTATTGATTATGTTCTGGTTTCCAAATCCTTACTTCCCATTATTCAATCATCAAAAATTGGTTCTATTTTTATTTCCGACCATGCTCCTGTTTTGTCTTCCTTTGATATGTCCTTCATCACCTCTAAACAGGGCCGGTGGTGCTTTAATAATACTTTATTATCACACCAAACCTTTGTTTCAGAAGCAACCTCTTTTATTAATGATTTTTTTTTCAATTCAACCAATCTAAAGATACATCTGTTCACAATAACTGGGATGCTTTTAAAGTCTCCTTCAGGGCCTTTACAATTGCCTACTCTGCCAGAAAGAAAAAAAGCATTGAATGCTAAATATCTCTCAACCCTCCAACACATAAAAGCTCTCGAACACACCTACTACACCTCCAAATCTTCCTCGAGTTTACAGGATCTGATTAAAGCTAAATCTGCCTTATATAAAATTGCTACGGTTGACGCTTGTAATGTCCTTCTTAAAATTAAGTCTAAATATCATGGTGGCCAAAATAAGGCTGGTAAAATGTTAGTCAATTATTCAAAAATTAAATCAGAAATGAAAACTGTTGGCCCCATTCGGTGTGAGCATAGTAATAAGATGTTGTCCTCAGATTCTAACATTACTGATGCCTTTCAGTCTTATTATGAACAATTATATACTGAGGATATGGATCCCTCTGAAGATGATATTAAAACTGTTTTTCAGGGACTCCCTAATCCTCCCTCCATTCCTGACATTCTTGCATCCCTCGAAAAGGATATTTCCCTTCTGAAAATTACTGTTGCTCTTAAGTCCTTAAAAAAAAGCCAAAGCTCCTGGCCCTGATTGCTTCTCTGTTGAGCTTCTCTTATTTTTTTCCTCCATTTTTGCTCCTAAATTACTTGAACTTTTCACTTCATTTCTGTCTAACTCTAAGGCCAGTGATTCTTTTTTGGAAGCCCTTATCATTATTATCCCCAAGCCTCATAAAGACCCTACCCTAATTAAAAATTACCAACCCATTTTGTTAATCAATTACGATTGTAAAATTTTTGCGAACATTTTAGCATCTCGTTTGGAGGATGTCATCCCCCTTCTTATTAAACCTGACCAATCAGGTTTCATTAAGGGCAGGCTTGCATCTGATAATTCCAGAATGTACTCTAATATTGTTGCCCTTGGAAATAAATATTCTTCTCCCCTAGCAGCCTTGTCGCTTGATGCTAAAAAAGCATTTGATCCTATAAAATGTCATTTTATGTTTTCCACCCTTCGCTGGTTTGGTTTTGGTCACAATTTTCTCTCTTTAATCAAACTGTTATATACTGAACCACGTGCCTGTGTGTTTGTTAATTGTCATTTCTCCCCCTTTTTTAAACCACATAGAGGTACTAGACAAGGCTGTCCTCTTTCTTCGATACTTTTCCTCCTCTGTTTGGAGCCCTTTCTTGAACAGATTAGATGCAACCCTGGAATAACTGGATTTAAAGTTAACTCTCAAGAAATTAAACTTTCTGCTTATGCAGATGATATTCCATTTTATATGTCTATTCCCTCTACTTCCCTGGATCCTTTTTTACAAGAGATTACTTTATTTTCCAATGTCTCTGGTTACAAGTTAAATTTCTCTAAAACTGAGATCCTACCACTAAATTCCTCTTGTTATCATTATATGTGCCTCTAGACCAACTTTAAATGGTGTCCCCCAAAAATTAAATACCTAGGAGTCTGGTTCTCTCCCACTCTACCCGATGTACTTGTTCATAATTTCACTGCGCTAAAACTTAAACTCTAAAAGTTATTATCTTCCTGGTCTCCCCTATTTTTATCCTGGTGGGGTAGATTAGATACTATTAAAATAATGATTGTCCCTCATGTTCTTTTTATACTTTCTATGTTACCCTTTAATAATCCTAATTATTATTTTTCCCAAATAAATTACATCTGCACTAAGTTTCTTTGGAATAACAAGCGTGTTCGTATTGCCTTATCAAAGCTAATTAGACCAAAAACTGATGGTGGTGTACGATTTCCTGACTTCAAGTTATATTATACTGCCTTTTTAATCCGTCAATTTTATGCTATATCTAAAGATTACCATGATTCTCCCATACCAAAATGGGTTGTTTTTGAGCGTTCTTTACTACATGAATTTTCTTTTCGAAATGTTGTTTCTATGTCCAATTGTACATTTAAATCTAAAAAGCCCTATTCTAAAATACTCCCACTATTTATTACACACACTTTTTAACCAAGGATCTGATTCTCGTCAATCCTTCCTTGCATCCTCTATTTGGTACAATACATTTATTAAATTTCGCCACAAATCATTTTATTTCAAACATTGGAAGGAAAAGGGTATTTTTATGTGTATCACTTGATCTCCCAAAATTCTATTTTATCCTTTCCACAATTGCAGGAGAAGTATGACCTTCCTGATTCTTGCCTCCAACAATATAATCAATTAATTCCTGTACTTCATTCTTATTTATTAAGCAACAACTTTACACCTGATGTTACATCATTTATTACCGTGACACCTTTATACAATGTTCCTAATGACTCCACCCCCAAAGCTTCCTTTATATATAAATCTCTTTCTTCCCCTGTCACTATGAGAAATAAGTCCTCTATTGAACTTTTATGGGAGAAAGATTTATCCCAATTATTATCTATCCATCAATGGGACCTATTGTGGAGTAAAATATTTAAAACCTCTAAAGCTGCTAATATCACACAATCTTTATCTTTTAAATATAATAGAGTTAAAATTACTCCTTTTTTTCTTCATAAAATTGACCCCTCTATTTCTCCCTCCTGCTGGTCATGTCTTTCCTCCGACGGTACTTTGACTCACCTACTTTATTATTGTCCTAAAGTTATTGAATTTTGGGAAACCATATGGGCAAAATGTTTATTGATTTTCTCATGTAATATTCCACTTTCTATTCAAAATGGGTTTTTTGGTACTTTATCTGCTGATTTTGATAATCTATCTTCAAAACCTGTTTTACTTGACCTGTTTATTGCTCTTGCTTTCAAAGTTATTTTATCATGTTGGAAAGATAACTCTAAGTTGTCTATTATGGTTTGGTGGAACCTTATTTGTGATGAACATAGAATATCAACTGTTTCATCTTCTTCTCTATCTTAAAAAATGTAATCTGACTTGCTTTGGCTTCCTTTTACCACTTTCTTATCTTCACACTCATCACCTCCCTAATAACTCATTTTATTTCTTCCCTTTCTTTCTTTTGTTTTTTTCTTTTTCTTCTCTCCTTTTCCTCGTCTATCCCTTTTGTAAAAAATGTATAATGCATAAATAACCTTTCCTGATTATTCTGTTTACTACTACACTTCTATTCCATATTTCTATGCTTTTAAGGAATTTCTTGTTCAAACGAGTTTATTAACGTTACACTCTGTTAAATAAGGTATATTTGCTTATTTTCTGTACTGTTTGCTATCTTTTATCTTCAATAAAAAGTACTTAAAAAAAAAAGCATTTCAACATTGATCAAAAATCACTATCAGCATTATACTAGCAATAAAGTATGCAAAGTTAACATAACATGTGTTTGTGTCTTTTTTATACATCTTGAAGCCTCATAAAATGCAGCCATCGACACAACCCCTAGGGAGCGCTGCACTCCCATCTGAACAGCTAAAGCCCCAAGCCTTGGGGATGCTTTACAATAATGGTGAAAATTCCCCGGGGGAGGAGTCATAATTTCCTTGATCTTGCAAAAGTACGGTCACTTTTCAAAAGTTAAGGGGGGCTACCCTACTCCTGCATACCCAAGGCACCTCCTAGATAATGTTGGTGGTGTCCCTGTCCTCATGTGGCCACCAGAAGGAAAGAAAACACATGCAAATGACCCCTTTTGAGGCATTATTGGCTGTTCCAGTGAAGGAGCAGTGAATATTTTTTCACAGGTCCCAGCTGCTTCCTTGTTCTAGCGCGGCCGGGGGCCAAACATCTTTTTCTTCTGTTTTTTAATTTTTTTTAATAGGGGTGCCCAGTTCCACCCAGACACCCTCTTCCTGTAATTTGTTGGGGACGTGCAGGAAGTCCACTCCCATGTTGTCCGGATGTCTCCCTGCTTGACTGGCAGTCTTCTTCGACCTGCCTGGTCCTTGCGGGCAAGTTGCTGTATTGAGTAGTGGCTGTCCTGCGCCCCTCAGACACGGGCACAGCGAGCGGGGGCAAGGCCAACACCATTGCTGAGGGCATGACAGCATGCCCTTTTCTCCTCTTGGTGTTGAGGTCCTGGAGTTGGTGTTCTCTGCTGGGGGGAGCCCAGTGACCCTCCTCCTTTTTATCCTACTTTGGGAGCCCAGAGATTGGTTCCTGGGCCCCTTTCTTCCTCTGCTGGGTGGGCCAAATACCTCTCCCCTACTCCATCTTGCAACAGGGCTCAGATGTGGGGTCTTGGACCCCCCCTTTGCCTGAACCAGCCAGGGGGATGGGGTCATCGGGCCTCAAAGAGCTATGGACAGGGGAATTTCATGTAGGTCAAATCCTTAAAATGAGAATAACGCGGGCACCAATGGGTCAATTGCAAAATCCATGGACTCAGTTTACTCCTGGTAGCAATTTGCTACCAATTCAATGTATCACCCTATTATCCTACTCAACACTGCACAAAGTTATTCTCTGGAGGGTAGCATAATTACTTTTCACATTGCCAGACAGGTATTAAAGAGAAAGTTAGTGCTGTCGTTGATGTCTCCAGGTTTCATATTCAGTTAAAAAACATTAACTTAAGAAGGACTTCCATTGTCTAGTGTTTGTGGAACTTTGGTTCAGTTTTTGCAATGTACCAATGGATGTGCTATGACCTTATTAGCTAGCATGTGCATCCCTACATATTTGCTGAGTATCTTAATAATGTTCCATTTGATAAACAATGCCAACATATAAGGTGAGGGTTAAATCAAGAAAAATGCTTTTTGGGATGTACAAAGTCCAAATTGCGGTTTGGTAACTTTTTTACCAAATCTCAATTTGGTTTTTGTGATTCAGTATTAGGAAGAGGCATGTTAAGGGCGTCTCTTCCTTATACCGAATTGGAATGGTATGTACGAATATTTTGCAACCGAGATGCGGTCGCAAAACATTTACACTTTACCGCCAATTGAAAGTTGGTGGTAACCCCTGCGCAAATGGGAAGGAGTCCACTTGAAGAATGGTTGAAAAAATATTTTTGAAGAGCAGGCTGTGGTCCCATTGACCACGGACTACTCTTAAAAAATAAAATTTCCAAGTACATTTTTTGCTTTTTAAATGTAACCAATTTTCCTTTAAGGAAAATGGGCTGCGCTTAACATAAAAAAATTGCTTTATTTAATTGCAATCACGGACATGGTGAACCAATGACCTTAGCAGGGCACCATTCCTGTGATGGATGTGATTCCTAATGGCTCGCAAATTGGGACCTTCCTCACATAATTATACATTTGCGACCTACTACGATTCGTATATTAAACTCAAAAGAATTAGGAATAGCGATTTCCTAATTGCTATTGGCAGGGAATAGCAATTAGGAAATCGCTATTCCTAACATTCATACATTTAGCGCTTAATTCTTTCCCGTCAATAAATGTGTCTGACATTTGTGCTCATTTGATCATTTTTTTGTTCGACGTCTCACAATCAGAGTGCAGCTTTTTTTATTGGTTGTAAAAATGAGACACTTCTGCTGGAAGGCTCAAGGATTGCCACCCGTTATTTACAGACAACACTCGATAGGCGTCCCAGACTTCCACAGGGCTGCAAAATGTGTTACACAGATTTGGAGAACAAAAATGGGGCTCTCAATTAACACCTCAAAGCCAAAATTCTTGGACTGAAAGTCACCCAAAGGTTTCAAAATTAAATTGGAGTTGAATGAATCACTTCTGGAGATGGTATTCGAGTGGTTGCCATTAGACCCAGGAGGATGATAGTGAGTTTTAGTCACTGAATACAGATAGAGAAAGAGTGGAAGAGAAAATTTGGGAGAGCAATGGTGTCAGTAGCTGAAGGAAAGAGAAGAGGAGAGAAGGGAATTATGCCCTTGATGTGTGAGAGAAAGGCAATATCCTTGACTACATAGGCAAAGATAATCAGATTTTCTTCAAACAGGCCATCTGTCCTACCTCTTACAGTGGCTAAACGTTCGCTACCTACACCTCTCCTGAATGTAGGAATCTTCTCTGGAGAGAATTCCCTATGTAAATGCTTTCTTGTATTGGCACCTACTTATTCTAACCAACCTCTCCACCTGCAACTGTCAACAGACAACAAAAGGCCAGCTTAAGTGCCATCTTTTCCATTTCATGTGTGTAAAAATATCTGTAGTTCTATGGCACATGGAAGAGTAAGATTAAGCAAGTGTCTCAGTAAAGGTATCAATTAGGAACCTATTTATAAAAGAATAAGGATCATTGTATCTGTTTTATGTCTCGTACTGGAGGCCAAAAAGTGGCATTTCTTTTATTGATGTTTTTGAGCACGAAGTACACTACATCAGTGGTTACTAACCTTTTGACTTCAGTGGGCCCCCCCAGTTAATTATTAATTGAATCTGGTGAAGCGGACTAAGAAAATTTCGATGATTTGAACCTCAGTAAGATACACAAAAGTAGAGAAACAAGCATTCATCCAACAAATACACACGTTATGAAATATTATATTTAATTCACAAATACATGTAAAAATATCAAAATTGTATTACGAAGCTTGGAGATTTTCTACATTCAATATATTGTCCATACTATATTCTGTCTGATGCACTCTCACTAGTCCCACAAACCAACCTAAGGATGACCATTACAGAAAATGTTATTTTATGTACACCTTAAGAATGTGTTTATATTATTTAATTTTCTAAGCAGTCACATACCCCCTGAGAAGAAGTTACGGACCCCTAAGGGAATGCTGCACTACAAGATTACTGTTGCACATTATTACACTTAGCTCTGCGTTGCACAGACTACATAGACTCATTCACACATACAATTTTTTTTTTTGATTGCAGATACATATTAATGAAGTGCAAGCTTTACCACATAATTGTTTAAAGAAATTACAATGGAGGATTTGTCAACTTGTTGATCATAAGGAGTTTACCGATTTTACATATATAAATATGCTTTCATTGTGTATTTCCATGGCTCAGTAACATAATCAAAATCAAGTAGCTGATTCTAGATATATTAGATTCAATATAAATCCACTGAGTTTCGATATCAAATTGTCATTTTCATTTGTTGCTATATTTCATTCTGAGAAATGTAATTTATTACAGCCATATATCAAGGTATTCTAATTGCCCCAAGAAAGAAGATGCTTTCTTTGATATCTTTTTGCAGCGTGTTTTATGAAGCTGCCAAGAATTTTAACCGCTCTATATTTTATGTGGTCTTCATCATGGAGGAGAACAATGGGCCTGTTTGTAAATTAAACACTGTTCGGAGCTATTAGGAATATTGTGGGGAAACTATTATAAATACTACTAGTGGGTTGCAGTCCTTATTGTGCCACCCACTAAAGCACTGTAAAACGTGTCTTAAGCCTGCCATTAGAGCCTTTTAAAAACTGCAAATTTTACCTGGTAAATACATTTTTTGCAAGTCCTAAACCCTTATTTTTGATACTTCTATGTCACCACTAAGGTAGGTCCTAAAGGCTCAGAGGGCAGGGTGCATGTTTTATAAAAAGTAGGACTTGTGTACATGTGACATGTTTTACATGTCCTGGCAGGGAAAAATCTCGAAAGTCGCTTTTCACTCTGGCAAGGCTGGATCTCCATTAGAAAAGCACTGGGTTGAGAGGTCGCGCGCTCGCGACCCAAGATGGCCGCCGGATAGCGGAGCTCCACATCGCGTCAGGAGTCGCGATCGATTTTCGGCGGTTCCAGCGTCTAAAACTGCATCATGGAGCCATTTACATAAATCGGAATGCCTGAACTATAAAACCTACATGTTTCAACACTTTTGGGCTCATGGAACATTAGATATATGCAGGAGACTGTTTAACCGGGCTGCTGCCGCCATTTTGTTTTTTACTCTCCAGATTTTCTCTTCATGAAGCTCTTTTTTGTCATTCTGCCGCACTATTTTCTTGAGGTTTTCTTTATTTAAGGCAGTTTTTTCAACTTACTGGAGTTTTTTATTCACCTTGGAGGGTCTGTTTGTTGCCGGCTGTCGTCTGAATGAGGTAATTTTCATCTGGCTCTTTCCTCTTTAAGGCGCTCCTGTCCACAGCCTTTTCCTTGAGATCTCTATTCTATCTTTGATGGGTAGAAGCAAATCTCTACTTCACTCCGCTAAGAAGCAGATCTCAGTCAAAGCAGCTACTCGCCTCACCATATCTTCAGAGCCTCCTTCCGCCTCACAACCTTCTCAAGTTTTGGCGCCAGAAGATTCTCGCGCCCACACATCGTTGTTGACCATGGCAACCAAATCTCACTTGCAGTCAACCACCGTCAAGAGGCTCAAACAGGACCCTCCCTCTCCTCCTAAAGCGGTCTCTCCGGTTTCCCTAGATACTGTTCTGGAGGAAATTCGCGCTCTCAGACCCTTCATAGAGGAAACAAACTCCTGTATCCAGGTCTTGGAAAGCAAATGGTCCTCTTTAGATTCTCGTCTCATCTTGGTGGAGCAGCAACTCGACGTAGTACAGGTTTCATCTTCCAGAATTGACTCTCTGGAGAAGGAGGTCTTACAGCTAAGAAAATCGTCTGAGGACATTGAAAACCGTAATCGTTGCAATAATTTGCGCATTTATGGTCTTCCAGAAGGCCTTGAAGGGGGCGATCCTGTTGCATACTTTACCTCTTTTCTGCCAAAATTTTTGGAGCTTCCCCTTCAACCAAATTAAATATACAACGTGCTCACAGGCTTGGCCCTCGTTTATCCTCAGCGGCTGCTCCTTCTAAACCTCGAGGAGTGATCATCCTGTTTCTACAATTTACTGACCTATTGCAAGTTCTTAATGCAGCTAGAGCCAAAAACAGCTGACATGGCTTGGTACCAAAGTTTTTATCTCCCAGGATGTCTCGTCAGCCACCGCTAAGAGACGCAAAGAATTTCTTGATCTCCGTCCGGCTCTTCGCTCCTTGGGTGCATGATATGGTTTGTTTCACCCGTGTTTGTTCAAAGTCACCTTCTTGAATAAGACTTCTTCTTTTGAAGACCCGGCGGATCTTAGAAGATTTATCCAGTCTCATTCAACGGCTTCAATGGAGGTTGCTGGTCCCCCTCCTGTATCTTGACTCTATTTTTTCTCTGTGGTATTTTTTCTCTGTGGCATTTCTATCGCATAATAGTGTTATAATGTAAGGTATTCTTTGCAATCGTTCTTTCTTGTATTCATCTGCATATGTTCATCTTTCCTGCAGGTCCCTTTTTGACAAATACTGTGTTCCTAACCATATATCTGTTACTGTTTTTTGTTCCTTGAACTCCTGATGTGGTGTGTTTGCCCGTTGTTGGCTGTGCTGGTCTTGTTGTCCGTTGCCGCCTCTCACCCTCCCTTTCGTTCCCTGTAAGGTACGTATCACAGTCGTCATTTTTGACATGTACTGTCTTCTCCTTTTTGTAATCTTTCTCCTTTCCCTTTTGTCTTCTTTCCCTTTGGTATCTCCTCCACTCCTTTTTCTGTCATTACACTTTTTTCTATATTGCATCCTGTTCCCTTTCATATGTTTTTCTTATTCTTTTTATTCCTTGGATTTCCATATGTGTTCTGTCATCATATGTAACGCTTTATCCCCTCCTTTTTCTCCCTTTATTCTTTATCTTTTAACTTTATTACTGCATATTTGGTTCTCTATATATTTTCAATGGTTATCTGAGCGTTCTCTTTCTTACTGTTCGGTCTTAATTCTCCTTAATTTTCCATCTCTCTTATTCTATTTCTCTAATTCTTATCATTTCAACTTATTACTGTCACTTTTCTCTTCCAATTTTTTATTTGCTCATTTTATATTTCATGCTCATTTGAATTTTCTCTCAATAATATACTGTTGTTCCTATAATGTTAATCTGTTACATTTAGAGTTGTTACATGGAATGTAAAAGGTTTTAATAATCCTATAAAGAGGCAGAGAATTCTTTCACACCTAGCCTCATATAATCCTGATTTAGTTTTGTTACAGGAAACTCACTTATCTGAGGCTGAAGCTCTTAAACTTAAACGTAATTGGGTTGGTTCAGTATTAACATCCCCTACCAACACCAAAAAGAATGGAGTTGTAATTTTATGCCACAAAAAACTGAAATGCACTGTTGTTACACAAGATATTGACTCTGATGGAAGGTGGATTCTGGTCAAATTATTAATTAACAACATCCCTCTCACTGTGCTTAACCTCGATGGCCCAACTCAACCTGATTCCTCCTTTTGGCCTACTATTACAGACACATTTTTTCAAAATAAGGACGACATTTTTTATACTTGGAGGTGATTGTAATCAAGTTGCTGACCCTTTTATTGATCGCAAATCTCAGGTACGTTTTATCCCACATAAAACCCACAAACAATTTCTTAATACTATCATACAGACCCAACTGGTTGATGCCTGGAGGTTATGTAATCCAGATCAATCAGAATTTTCCTTTTTTCCCCTCCACATGGTTCTTTATCCCGGATTGATTACATATTTCTTTCTAAATCCTTAGCCCAAAACCTTGTTTCCTCCTCGATTGAGCCCATTTTGATTTCAGATCATGCTCCGGTGGTCGCTGATTTCGATTTACTCCTCCCCACTCTAAATCATCTAGGTGGA
The DNA here is from genome assembly GCA_963921515.1 of Calotriton arnoldi. Classification (NCBI taxonomy): domain Eukaryota; kingdom Metazoa; phylum Chordata; class Amphibia; order Caudata; family Salamandridae; genus Calotriton; species Calotriton arnoldi. Next base: position 28,447 of record CAWUFW010024792.1, on the reverse strand, counting down.
GATTTAATAACTATCTCTTACAAGATCCAGTTTTTTCTTCTTCCTTCACCTCCTTTGCTGAAGAATGTTTCTCTATTAATGAGGATACTTCTATATCTCCTGTTTTGGTGTGGGATAGTTTTAAGGCAGCTGCTCAAGGCTTTATAATTGATTTCGTTTCTAGGAAAAAGAAGCAATCTTCTAATAAGCATAAAGCTTTATTATCCTCTATTAAGCGCCTGGAACATCAGTTTTATACTTCCTCATCAGATTCTACTCTGTAACAACTTATTCGTGCTAAGATGGAATTTAATAACAATTTCTACTGACAGAGCCTCCTTTACCATGCTTCAAGTAGTGCCAGGTATTATGGTGGTCGTAATAAGGTTGGTTCACTCCTTGCTAACTATTTAAAATCCAGAAAAGAGAAAACTTTCATTGAATCTATTCAATCTACTGATGGTAAACATCTTTTTAAAGACAAAGATATCTCAGCTGAATTTACTAAATTCTACGATGCCCTGTACACGCCTGAATCGCCCCCAACTGATACACTTATCAATGATTATCTCAGTAATATTCCTTCTCCTCCTTCTTCTGACCTTGACTTCACTTCTCTTGACATAGATCTTTCATTACAGGAAATCTCATCCTCCTTAAATTCTTTAAAGAAGAATAAATCCCCTGGCCCTGATGGTTTCTCTGTAGAATTTTACCTTCATTTTTCCAATTTATTATTACCAAAACTTCTCAACCTCTTCCAACATTTTTCTTCTACTGGTGCAGCAAGTGGTACCTTTCTAGAAGCATCCATCTGTCTTATTCACAAAGAAGGAAAAGATCCCAAATTCTGCAAAAGTTACCGTCCCATTTCCTTGATAAATGTAGATTATAAAATTTTCGCTAAACTCTTAGCATTACGCCTTGAATCCTTCCTCCCTCATTTAATAGGCCCTGAACAATGTGGATTTGTTAAAGGTAGGCTAACTTCCGATAATTCTCGTCTTTTTTCAATATTCTCAATAAAGCCCCTCCTTATCTTTCCCGCTTGCGGCAATTTCCATTGACGCGGAAAAGCTTTTGATAGGGTGGATTGGTCCTTTTTGTTTAAATCTCTTACATGGCATGGTTTCGGTCCCAAATTTATTTCTCTTATCTCACTCCTTTATTCTACTCCTTCTGCTTCTACTGTTGTTAATGGTCAAGTGTCGCAGTATTTCTCACTTCATAGAGGAGTTAGGCAAGGTTGCCCATTATCCCCCTTTTGTTTATTCTCTCTCTTGAACCTTTTCTTTCTCGTATACGTCAGAATCCCTCTATCTCTGGGTTTCCATATGGAGATCATCATCTGAAATTATCTGCATACGCTGATGATATTTTGCTTTTTATTTCCAATCCAGACTCTTCTATTCCTTCGTTATTACAAGAAATCTCCGATTTCTCAGCAGTCTCAGGCTATAAAATCAATTCCGATAAAACAGAAGTTTTGCCAATTACAAAATTTTGCCTCAAACAACAATTCAAATCTACCGGTTTTCATTGGAATAGTTCCAAAATCAAATATCTTGGAATATGGTTTTCCAACTCTGTTACTGACTCGGTTAAATTGAATATGAATGTTGCACTAGATCGCATATCTAAACTCTTCTCATCCTGGAATCCTCTTTTCCTCTCTTGGTGGGGTCGTCTTGACTCCATTAAGATGATGATTACTCCAATATTATTATATTATTTTTCAATAATTCCTATTCATATCCCTGACATTTTCTTTAAAAAAATAGACTCTCTTCTCTCTCAATTTCTATGGAAGAACAAAAAGTCTAGAATATCTTTATCTCATCTCAGAAAGCCGAGACTTGTAGGTGGAGTGAACTTTCCGGATTTTCGATTATATCATAAAGCTTTCAGCCTTAAACAAGCTTCTCATTGGCTTCTTACGGAATCTTCTCCTTTTCTCCTCTTAGGGTCACTGTTGAGCGTTGTATGTTTGCTCCTTTCTCGACCAAGGAGGTTCTTTCCTTTACTGCCAAGAATATCTTCATATCATCTCCACTATTTAAACACACCTGCTCCCTATTAAAGTCTCATTTTTAACCAAAATCAACTTCCAGAAATACTTTTCTCCATTCTCCTCTGTGGCATAATTGTCTTGTAACTATCAATAATAGATCTATATACTGGGCCTCATGGAAAGCCAAGGGAATTTCTTGGGTTAATGACTTGTTTGATGGTACTTCTCCTTGTTCTTTCCCTGACTTTCAAGCTACATTTAATTGCCCCAGATCTTTTTTACATAAATTTTCTATACTTATGGAATTACTTTTAAACATCTTTTATTCTCTCCCCTCTGACAATGTTCCCATTACTCAAGATTCACTTCTTAAAATCTTAGCATTAAGTCCAAAAGCTTCCTTGATCTATAAATTCTTTTACACCACAAACCCAGAACGAGATAAGACTAAATTGGAGCTTGCTTGGGAATCGGACTTAGGTTTCCAATGGAGTACTGATGTATGGAATAGGGTCTGGGCTCGTTCGCTGAGGATTTCAAGATCCGCTTCCACTACTCAATCTATGTTTTTTCTATATCACAGATTATATTTTACTCCTGTTTCCATAGCTACTTTCACACACACACACAACATAAAATGCTGGTCCTGTGATTTTCCGTCAGCAGATCTCTCCCATCTTCTCTTTTCATGTCCTTCTGTTCTTTCTTTTTGGTCCCAAATCTGGGTTCGTTTATCAAAGATTTTCCAGTTCCACACTCCACTATCCAATGTTCTTCTTTTTATGGGAGTCTCTCAGAATCCATTCCTTTACCTTCCTATGAAAAAGGGTTGTTTGACCTTATGTTGGCTCTAGCATTTCAACAAATTACAATGAATTGGAAATGTTTGACTAAACTTTCAACTAAGTCATGGTGGAATACTATATGTCAATATCATAGATTAGATGTGGCTTTTGCCTCCCAATGCAATTTACATGTAAATAGAGATGTTTTTTGGATGCCATTAACTAATTATTTGAATATAGTAGCAGTCAATAATGTTTCTCATCATCGTTCTGAAAACTTCCAACCCCCTTGAATCCCTACCTCTTTGTGTTATCTTTCCCACTCTTTTACTATTTGGTAATATATGTATTTCAACTATTACTCGCTCTTTATATTTTATAGTTTTTATGAGCATAGGTTTGTAGTATGTTTTAATGTTTTTGGATTATATAGATATTTTATACCTCGTCTTTTCCCTCCCCTCCTTTCCTTTCCTTTAATTTCCCAAAATATAAATAGCTTTCTTCTCTGTTTTACTACCTACTCTATTTTAATTACATGTTATTCTATTATTGTTATTCTCTAGGCCTTTAATGTATGTTATTGACTTGTTATATTTAAATAAAGCTTCTTAAACTTAAAAAAAGAAAAGCACTGGGTTACAATATAACATCTTAAAATGCATAACTTTATTATGGGAATAGCTATAACCATGGTACAAAGACGTCAAATGAATAGAAATTTAAAATCAAATCTAATGGTCAGGTTGGATATTAAATTACTATTTTGAAAATGCCACTTTTATAAAGTTAAAAAGAACAATTGATGGACAGAATGCAGAACAATGTCATACATTCACCCCAGTACAGAGATCTGGGCCTAAATCCATCGTTTTTTTGCTCCCCATGCCATTCCAGTTTGAACACAGCCATATGCAAATCAGTCTTGAACCTGCCCCCAATGGGAACTATCCAGCCCGAACTGCCAGGTCAGTCCTCCCTGGACTGGAAACACGCATCCTAGGACCGGTTTTGGGGTTACACCCCTCATCAGCCAGGATAGCTTGACTCCAGTGAGAGCACGGGACCCACGTCTGGGCATACCCTTCCCACTGACAAACGCAAAAAGACCAATTGATGGTCAGAATGCAGAACAATGTCATACATTCACCCCAGTATAGAGATCTGGGCCTAAATCCATCGGGTATGCCCAGAAGCGGGTCCCTTGCTCACTTTGCCACTGGATTCAAGCTAGCCTGGCTGATGAGGGGTTTTACCCCGAAACCGGTCTCAGGATGCTTGTTTCCGGTTCAGGGAAGACCTGGCTTGGCAGTTCGGGCTGGACTGTTCCCATGAGACACAGGGTCAAGACTGACTTGCATATAGCTGGGTCTGAACTGAGTGAGCTAAAGAACGATGATGGATTTAACCCAGATCTGTGACTGGGGGTGAGTGTCTGAAAAGTTTTGGCACTCTGCCCATAATCTCCTTGTGCTTACTTTTATAAAGTTGGCATTTTCCTGCCTAACCCAAATCTGCCAGTGCCCAGGGTCACTTGACTGTTAATGGCTTTCTATGAAGCATTCGCCTTGCGGCTCGTAAAGGATACGAGTAGTTCCACTGCTCAAACTAACGGCGATATGGCTGGTCCAATATCTCCTAATATCCCTTCAACTTCCGACCCGGCCTGATTCTTAGACTATCCACCTATTTCTCATGACCAGGTTGGCACACTTCTATGTACCACCAAAACAGGGTCGCCGATGGATCCCTGTCCCCCCAAAACAGCTCATGCAGCTGTGGATCCTATTGAACAGCAACTTACAGATATTTTGTACCTTATTCTTAAAACTGGAAAATTTCAAAAAATCTGGAAAAAGACTTGCATTTTGCCCTTGTTAATAAAAACTAGTCTAGACGGATCGAACCCAGGTAACTGTCGCCGGATTTCCCGATTGCCCTTACCAGCGAAACTTCTTCAAAAGTTCATGAACCAAGAACTGACTACTTTTATTAACACTAATCATATCCATTACTCCACGCAGTATGGATTCAGGAGCGAGCACAGTACTGAGTTTGCCTTGATCACTGTGACATGAGAAATTAGACGCTCAGTTGATAACGGAGGTAATGTCGCCTTGAGCCTCTTGGATCTCTCGGCAGCGTTCGATACAGGAGATCATGGCCTCCTTATAAGTTGCCTCCATAAAATCGGTATAGGTGGTGCAGCCCTCTCACTTGTCAAATCTTTTTTGACTGACCGAGAGCAAATTGTGGAACTGGATGGCTTTGCACCTCACACTTTTCAACTCCTGTGTGGGGTTCCACAGGGCTCGTCACTAAGTCCCACCTTCTTCAATTTATATGTCACCCCGCTGGCCAGGTTGATTAAATCATATGGCTTCGCGATGGTATCATATGCAGATGACACGCAGATTATTGTCTCCATTACAAATAACATTCAGGAGACAGCCCATAATTTCCAAACCTGCATGCAACAAGTAAGTAGGTGATTGTCAGAGAACTGCCTTAAATTAAATTAAAATAAAACCTTAGTTTTGCTTTTCAGCAGTAATCCTTCTCTTTGGTCCCTCATCTGGCGGCCTCAGGAATTTGGCCCTCTCCCCACTCTGGTAACCAAGGCAAAAAACTTGGGAGTTATTTACGATACAACTGTGTCCTTCTCCCATCAAGTAAAGGCTCTCACGTCAGCCACATTTCTCACATTGACAATTCTGACAAAAATTATTCCTTTTATACCACTCTACTTGCAAAAAACTGGTCTCAGCGCTCATTCTATCCACGCTGGACTATTGTAACGCCCTTTTTGTTGGTATTCAGAAGGTACTTCTTAATAAGCCTCAGGTTCTTCAGAATTCTGCGGCTCGTCTGTTCTTCGGGATTCCTAAACACTCTGCAGCCAAACAAGCTCTTTAATCCCTTCACTGGCTTCCGGTGCAGAAGCCCATTGACCTCAAGGCTCTTTGTATTGCCTTTAAAGCCCTTCATAATCATTGCCCAGATTATTTAATAAACCAATTTTGCTGGTATGTCCCCCCCAGAATCCTTCGGTCCTCATCTTACAAGCTTGTAGAGGTGCCCAGATTTCAACTCTCGAACTGGGGAGGCAAAAGCTTTGTTAATGTCACTGCCAGATTATGGAACTGTCTTCCCATTAAGCTAAAGAACTCTCCTGATCTTCTCTCTTTTAGGAAAGGCCTTAAGACCTGGTTATTCACCCTATAGCTCTTCTCTGTTATGTAAGCTCCAAGTATCACTCGACTGCTACCTTAGGTTCTGGCTACCAAGCGCCTAGACCCCCTCGGGTATTAGTTTGCACTATATAAATAAATAAATAAATATGCTCTGAGAAGGTGAAGTTCAGTGGGCAAGCGTGCAGTTGGTGTCTGAGGAGGGAGAGTCATCCCTGGCAATCCTCAGGATGAAGTTACAATGAAGATTTATAAGTTTGGACACCACTTGGGGGTTCAGGACTCACTCACATTGGGTCCAGGTGTAAATTCAAGATGGTGGGACCCTTTATGTCTTTGTGGCTCTGACCAGGAGGCCAGCAAACTAGCCCTTGGAGTCATCTGGTAGTCATGGGTTCAGGTGAAGATGCAGGGCTCAACAGCAGGGATGGATCTGAGGGTTCAAGGAAGGCTTCAGGCACCAAATCAGACCTTCCAGGTACAACAAAGCAGTCTTGCAGAGTAGGTCAAGCAGAAGGTAGTCCTCTGAGAGTCCTTCTGCAGGTACAGAAAGTTAATTGAATAGTGGGTCCGAGGGTCCTACTTTTATATCTTGTGCCTCCTTTGAAGTTTGGGAGACATTTCTAAAGGTTTTTCTTTGAAGGCCTTGGAATTTCCTAACTTCCCTGCCCTGGCTCCAAATGGCTGCAGTGACAATGTGGCATTGACAAGCCCTTTGTGCAAAGGCAGAGCGCAGACTATTCAGTTGCAAGTGGGACTGTGCCCAGCTATGCTTCTGTATCCTTCCAGCAGATGGCCCATTCAGGCACACCTAATTTCTCTAGTGTGTGACTGCCTGTGAGGAATTCACAAAGTCTAACTGTCATTTACATCCAGTCACGATAAACAATTCCAGAGCATCCATGATATTACAATATTGAGGTCTATCAATCTAACAGGTCCAATGGTCATTATACAGAAGAATGGTATTCAGTAAGTAAGAGTCCAAAGTATGAAGACACTGTGTAGATCTAAACGTCCAAGAAGTTTATTGATTTCTTTGAATATTCACTTTAATTGAGATCTTTAGTCAAAAACTAGACTGTAAATAATTCTCATGGAGAAACCTAAACTTTAAGCACGTAACAACAAGCTTGGCACCACAAAATCAGCATCAGGACCTGGGCAAAGTTTGTGTAGTGGTGTTACACGGAACTCCGCAAAGCGGTAAAAAAACTCTGCAGCACTAAGCATAGTTCTGCAAGCGGGCGCAGTTGCTTGTTCCACCCGTTCGCAAGATGTTTCTGATTTTCAGCAACGCGGATTGCATGTTCAGGGGGAAATATCGAGCAAACTTCACCACGTGGTCGCACACGGGTGCGGCCATCTTGTTTTTCTTGTCTGTTATTGTTCTGGGCCTGTTCTGGGCATCAATCTATGCATTTAAGAAGACTAAATGCAGACTTAGTGAATTGGCCCATCAAAGGGGGTTGCGTTGTGAATGAGATCGAAATCTGGAACTTAGAAGCACATATAATTTTTTTGCAATTCCTTCCAAAGTCTTTGGAATGGTTGGGCTAGGTAGGTTTAGGATTCAGAAATCGGAATGGAACTGTGGAATAATAAAGATAGGACGGTCCGCAACCGCGATACTAGTCTACTACTAGTCAATCTGATTTAGGAAATGTTAATGTTATTGCAATTGCCGTTTCCTGTCAAAAAATATTTTTGAGCGATTATTTCATATTTATTTATCACCAATCATTTTTTGTCCCTTTAATTATGTATTACATGATCAGCATCCAGGGGCAAGAAGAAGACGGGGTCTTCCAAGGTGGGTGCGGGAGCTGGAGGTGCCTCCCAGCAGGTACAACGCTCCTCTGCAGATGGCTCTGCTGGCCCCAGTAAGTCCTGCTTTTACCCCTCCTTATTTTGAACTATTATTTCCGTTTCCTAATTTTTATTTTTTCCCAAATCCTCTATATTTTTCTAAATTCTTGTTATCCCTGCATTACCTACCAACTTATTTATAAATTTCTACTGTCTGTTTTTTTTTACATCAAATCAAACTGCCTCTGCTCTGACGCTTTATTAGTCTGTCTGTAGCTTGCTTTCTTCTGTTTTTTCAGTCAGCTTTCCTTCTCCCCTTATATATTTTGTGGACTGCCTAGAGGTGGTACTGTAAGACTCAGAGATCCCATTGGTCCTTACTAATACTAGTATTAGTACTACTACTCTGCTGTGCAGATTGCATGCCCAAGTAAGGTATTCTACGCATGTTTGTTGAGATGAGAAAGCTTTCTTTTCTTTTACTTTCTCATGCTCAATCAGTAAATGATGGTCACGTTGGACACCCCAAAGTTGTGTATTCTAGTTTTTCTCATCTAGACCTTGTACTATTTTTATTAGCAGCACTTGATGGTGAACAACTGATTACGGTGCACCATGGCTGGATGGAAGTATGAGGAGGAGGACGGCACCATTGTACTTTCCAGCCAAGAGACCTCATGTCCGCCCAGTTGGCCACTCTTTTTCTTTTCAAAAACTAAGATTCACCAATAGCTCTAGCCACTGAGTCAGCTCCTTTGGGTTGTCCTCTTCTTGAGAGGCTTTTCAAAAATTCCAACCCACCAAATGTCCAACCGGATATTTTATTATTTTTGATAGGACATACTGTCTACCCTACTCTAGTACCCGAATTGTAGTGATATGTGTGGTGTATGTATTGTATTTTCAATCTTGCTAGTGAAAAAAATAAATAGGGGGAGGCGTATATGGCATCTAAAAAATGTGAAATGCTTTTTCTAGACGTATTGACCACCAGTGCTAGGGCCAGCGGCGAAGGCGACACCATCCAGTAGGGAGCTGATGCAAAGTTGGGGAATGTCTGAGAATTCCGCCAGTCTAATGATGTATATTGGCTATGTAGGAATTATTGAAAAGTATGTTAATTCTCATGGAACTTTAAATTCGATTATATATTAATGTATTAGGATTGATGTGGCTAGATGTGTTAAATGGTAATATTGGTTATTGTATTTGTCATTTTAGTGACCCCTGAAGAAGGGCACCAGCGGCCCGAAATGCATTAGGTTTTATAAATAAACAACACTGCCCCAGATGAAATTGCTTCTTTCGTGTTTTGTGCAAGAGGTTCGGATGGCCCAGCTTAAACATGAGAAAACTTGAAAATTGGCAAATCCATTCCGCGTGTGGAGAGAAAATGTTGAAAAAAAGTTGTATCAAAGTGTTTACAATTTTGGATTACAATGGAATACTTGGATGAACTAGGTATAATTGGATAACAGCCTAACAGGCGACCCTAGCTGTGCGTTTGGTTGGGGCAACAATTTGCCCCGGTTGTGAAAATGAATGTTATTGCAATTGCCGTTTCCTGTCAAAAAATATTTTTGAGCGATTATTTCATATTTATTTATCACCAATCATTTTTTGTCTCTTTAATTATGTATTACATGATCAGCATCCAGGGGCAAGAAGAAGACGGGGTCTTCCAAGGTGGGTGCGGGAGCTGGAGGTGCCTCCCAGCAGGTACAACGCTCCTCTGCAGATGGCTCTGCTGGCCGCAGTAAGTCCTGCTTTTACCGCTCCTTATTTTGAACTATTATTTCCGTTTCCTAATTTTTATTTTTCCCAAATCCTTTATATTTTTCTAAATTCTTGTTATCCCTGCATTACCTACCAACTTATTTATAAATTTCTACTGTCTGTTTTTTTTTTACATCAAATCAAACTGCCTCTGCTCTGACGCTTTATTAGTCTGTCTGTAGCTTGCTTTCTTCTGTTTTTTCAGTCAGCTTTCCCTCTCCCCTTATATATTTTGTGGACTGCCTAGAGGTGGTACTGTAAGACTCAGAGATCCCATTGGTCCTTACTAATACTAGTATTAGTACTACTACTCTGCTGTGCAGATTGCATGCCCAAGTAAGGTATTCTACGCATGTTTGTTGAGATGAGAAAGCTTTCTTTTCTTTTACTTTCTCATGCTCAATCAGTAAATGATGGTCACGTTGGACACCCCAAAGTTGTGTATTCTAGTTTTTCTCATCTAGACCTTGTACTATTTTTATTAGCAGCAGTTGATGGTGAACAACTGATTACGGTGCACCATGGCTGGATGGAAGTATGAGGAGGAGGACGGCACCATTGTACTTTCCAGCCAAGAGACCTCATGTCCGATTGTCCGCCCAGTTGGCCACTCTTTTTCTTTTCAAAAACTAAGATTAACCAATAGCTCTAGCCACTGAGTCAGCTCCTTTGGGTTGTCCTCTTCTTGAGAGGCTTTTCAAAAATTCCAACCCACCAAATGTCCAACCGGATATTTTATTATTTTTGATAGGACATACTGTCTACACTACTCTAGTACCCGAATTGTAGTGATATGTGTGGTGTATGTATTGTATTTTCAATCTTGCTAGTGAAAAAAATAAATAGGGGGAGGCGTATATGGCATCTAAAAAATGTGAAATGCTTTTTCTAGACGTATTGACCACCAGTGCTAGGGCCAGCGGCGAAGGCGACACCATCCAGTAGGGAGCTGATGCAGCAGCTGCAGGGGGTGAGCCAGCAGCAGTGGCAGGCGGTGGTAAGTCATATTCCTTACTTATTGACAATGCACTAGCTGCAAAGGTGTACACTGTACTGTTGAGACTAAGTTGTTGTGAACAGTTGAAGAAGACACCCTTTACTTAGCATTAGCATTAGCGGGAGTTGAGTAACTAATGACCTCTTCTATCTTCAACTCAACAGAGAAAGTTTTATGAAGAAGACTAAGAGACAGACGACCTTGATGGGTTGATGGAAAAGGGAAAGAAGGATGGAAGGAGAAAGGACGGGTGACATGTAATATATGACTGGCAGAGAAGGATGTGTGGGTGAAGGAAGGGGGCTGGGGATGCATATAGATGGCTGAAAGGATGCATGAGTGGTTGAAGGATGGGTGAAATGTGAAAGAAAGGATGCCTGCCTGGGTGGGTGAAACTGTATGGTGAAAGGAGTCCTCCGGGGGGTTAGATGGGTCAAACTCAGAGGCAAGCAAGCAAGGACGCATGGGTGATTAATGGACAAATGTATGGTGAAAGGTTTGTTGAGAATTATAGCCATTTTTGGATGGATGGATAGATGGATGCCTGGATGGTATCATAGGTGAAGACTGGATGAAGAGAATGTAAAAGAAAATAAAACCGTGCTAGAGTAGCAAAGCCAAGGGTGAAGAATAAAAATAATGCTAGAAGAGCAATACAATGATAAATGGAAAAAATCCCTGGTAAGAAGAATAAACAAGGACTGTTTTTTTTCAAGGTTTTTGATTCAAAGGTTTGAGGTTGCATTTCAGAATACTCCCTTGACTCACAGTAGTTTGTAAGCACAACATATATATTGTGCATGTACCCACCCATCATCAATCGCCTCCCTCCAACTCCGAGGCCCACTCCCGCTCCCTACCCATGTAATTTCGACTGTGTCAGCCATGGGTGGCCTGTTGCCGTCGGCTGCATGGTGGCAAGCAAACAATAGTAGTACCTCACATCACGTGCTTTTGTGATGTATATCAACATTCATATTAGTAATCATATCATCTGCCTTGTTGTACTAGTCAGGGTGAAAGTGAAATTGAGCATTTGACATTGATTTAACAGAGAATGGTCATAATAGAAAAATAGATAATTGTGTAGTGCAGCTGCCCCACCTGCAGACAATAGTAAAGTAACGTGAATCTGCGTCACAACTATGTCTGTCTAGGGCGCAAGCTGACTGATCTGGCATGCCTACAAGATTAATTTAGCTAAACAAGAGAGAGAAGAAGAATACTTGTCTACTCCATAGTGCCTAATGCCTGAAACTCTAATCACATCCAAATCTTAGGGGCCGAGGAAGTGAGGATAACACAATTGTTATGTACTGCTAGTGCTACTGTGCGACTATAATTTTATGTGTATAATTTTGAGTTATTGTATTGGTTACAATTCTCTTTTTTCTTTCTTGATATAGCTATTCCTTCCCAACCCAACAGGCAGGAGTTAGCAGCCAAGACCCGGCAACAGTAGCTGGAGGCCATCAGGGATGAATATCGGCAGCTGGTGGCTCTGGCGGAGGAAGAGGCAGCAGCTGCAGCTTCCAATGCCCCAGGCCCCAGCAAGGTCCCCCCAGTGCCTCCGGTGGTACGGCACCATGGCTGGCAGCCGCCCGCCGCAAGTCAACCACTGCTGCCCCCCCTGTTGTTCCTGTAAAAACTTTCAGTGCTGCATGCTCCTCCGGATTGCGCACCTATAGGGCACGATGGAGGAGCGCTTCCACCTTCTTGAGCACAAGATCCAGCTAGCCCGCCACTGGACCTCAGTCTCTTGACTATTGCCCCTTTTGTAATCTTTTTTTGGTGGGTGGGACTTGTTGGGGAGAGGGTGGGAATGTGGGAGTTGGGGAAATTTTGGGTGTTCTTTATTTAAGGACATTTGCTTTTATGGACAATTTTTTGGGACTTGCGTTGCTTTACTGGACTTTGGTGGGGGTTAGGGAGAGGGGTGGGTCAGGTGATGTGGGTTTCTTTCCTTCTAGTTTATATTTGTTAGGGGAATAAATTATTTATAGTTTTACATATGATGTAAATCTTTTTTGGGGTGGGTACTCTTTTACTTCGGACTGTTTCTTCTGCTGCAAGGCCACAGCCAGTTTTTTTTAAATCTGCTGATAGTGTAACACATTGATGCGGTACACTCACTTGTCCTACTACTGTCAGTCTCTCCTCCTAGTCTATGCAGTCTGCAACTAAAACCCCTATGGACTCGTAAGGGTGTGGGTGTGTGAATTAATTAACTTCCATAGTTTCCATAGTATATACCTTATTGCATCCCCCACACTTCTTCTCTTACCTGTGAATGATGATTAGGCGAAGCGATGGCTGCATGGGGATGGTTTGGTTTCCCAAGGTGCAATGGTGGTGGCAGTAGTAGTAGACAGTAGCATTTGCAAAAAAAGAAAATGAGACAGTCACCTGAGGGAGACTAGGGAACGACTAGTAGAAGTACAGTACACAAGAAGAAGACTGCCAAACAAGAAACCATGATGATAAGCAATGTTAAAGTAAAAAAAAAACAGAATGCTGGAAGAGGCTAGTACAAGTTATTACAAACTGAAGTCGACTCAAGCTATGAAGTGGACAAGCGTAACCTTTAGTGCTGGAAGGATGATGATGCTGGCAATTAATTATGATGGATTATGTTGCTCTGGAAAAAATGTGAACAGTGAATACTGTGCATGGGTGGGCAATCTAATCTATATATTGCCAGTGTGGGCTATATATATGCTTAGAGCAGAAGAAAATCCTCCCTGTCTTGAGTTAGTGTTGCTTTCACCACATCCGCCCCAGCAAGTGTGTGATCATTTATTGGTGTAAATTTAATTTAGTCATACCTTAATAAATCACATCACCCAGCGCGGGGGAAGAGGGTTAGAGTTTGATGAATGGTATGGAAGGTGGATTTGAGGGAAAGGTTTGACAAAGACAAACACTACACATGGACAAAACATTAATCTTGGCAGCCGACCATCATAAATCTGTTAAGGGAGAAAAAGGAAATGCATGCATGATGATGATGAGAAGTACTAGACTAGTACATGGCAGTATATTAATTATGCAATTGTACGTCTGCCCCCAGAGAGACTCAAGTTACATACATTGTGTGTTGTTGTACCGGGCTTCCTTTGAAAGAAAATAAAATTAAAATATCTGCAGGAGTCAAATATAAGCAAACATAAACAACACACACAGTCATCATAATGATTGAAGAGAAAAAAAAAATTATACTGTATTATTGCCAAATTGGGAGTTGCATCTCTGGATTCCTCTTGGTCCTTTATTGGACTGTCCGTCCATCAATCTTGGGTGCCTGGCGGATGGGGTTTGGTAAGGTAAGTGTGAGTCCCTTTTCCATTATGGCACAGGGTAAAGGGCCTGTAGATGGAAAAACAAAAAGGATGTTGAAAATCAAGGAGAAAAGTTCAACTGAATAAATAAGGAGGAGTGCAATAAGAAGACTTTCAGAGGTGGCATGGCTAAATCATGCCTGTTTCTGACAGTTACCTCCAGCAACAGGAACCAGCCTCCCCACCCAACCTCCACTTAGCTTCGAATTTGAGCCAGACAGCACAGTGAGCACACACACAGCAACAAAGCATTTTCCAAATTAAGCATAAAATCAATGCATCGCTGTCAGTCACACAACACTCACCACCACCACTACAGAGACATGTAGGTCTGGTGTTGTTGTTTATCTTTAGGCCACTTCACGCCCTGAGTTATTCCATCAATCATCTCTGATCCTCCTGCCTCTTACTGCGAGTATGGTATGGTGTCCAACTCCATACCAAAAGTGTCCAGAGTGAGTCCCAGACTCGCCCCGACTCAAAAATGCAATGGATTGGCCTGCAGTAGTACAATTTTGTTATTATAACAACAAGAAGGGAAAGATTGACGTGAGTCAATTTCTTTGTGTGTAGAATAGTAAACATCATTCACAACAAACAACAATCACTCAGCGTGCAATGCATGCCATCATTTACCTGTTCTTCCGGGGCAGTCGCTCTAGGCTAGGAAAGGATAGATATGTAGTCTGGTCCCAGGTTTGGAGGCAGGCACACATTTCACATTTGTTGTATTCTCCATCCAATGTCTGGCTTGAGGGAAGTGGCTTTAGGGCAAGTCAGGAGGAGTGGACTTACTTCTTGACTGAATGCACACAGTTGCAACTCCAATCTGACAATAAAAGAGTAAGATGGTGGGGATGGATTTGTGAACCAGAAAGACAGTGTCACACACAAATAATAAAGTAAATAATGTTCCTTAGCTATATCTTTTTTGGGGGCTTTTTTTTGGGCGTCAAAGAAAGAAAGAAAGTAACTCAAAAGCCTAGTTGTCAGGGAAGTAGAGCTTGTCCTCAAACTCAGGTGGATCACCCAGAAGTAGGTCCCCTAACACACTACTTCCATGACCTGAGTCACCATCATCATCTTCCTGCTGTGGTACTTCAGGTATGGTGTAATCCGGTGGTATAAAGTGCTGATTCATTTTGATCATGGTTAACCTCTCCACATTTTGGGGTGAGAGACTGGTCCTTCTCACTGTCAGAACGGCACCAGCAGTACTGAAAACAGTCTCAGCAGAGACACTTGCAACAGGGCAAGCCAGATAGTTTATCGCCAACCTGCTGAGCACTGGCTATTGGCGCCTTTTCTTATACCAATACAGCAATGGGTTTTGATCAAAGTAGACCTCTGTTGGGTGATCCAGATAGGCCTGGACCATCTGCTCAATGGTCATGGGTGCTCCACTTTGCTTGGCCTCTTTTGCCTTTGCCTCAGCACTGGACTTAAGCCCTGCCTGTAGAAATCATTCCTGTGCCGATTTTGGGGCTGATGCTCCTGTTCTTGTTGTTGTTGTTCTTGGTGTTGTTGTTGGTTTTGGCTTCTGTGAGCCAACCGCACTACCCCCAGGCTCTGAAGTTGAAGTTGAACTCAAAGGCTGCCCTGCAGTACTTGTTGTGTCTTGGAGGAGCGGGCCTCTATTTCCCCGCCGTTCTTTTTCTAGCTGACTGGCTTGCACAGCTATCCAAGTTTTGTAGCTGACAACATCCCCGTCTGAACAAGGAATGAAAGTGTCCAGTAATGGTTTGTACCGAGGATCAAGAATTGTGGCACAAATGTAATGGTTGGATGACACAATGCCTCTTTGCACCCTTGCATTTTCAGATAAGCGAAGGGTTGAGCTCTCCACCAACTCATATGCTTCTCTTTTTTCCTCCACACCTGCATACATTGCAGATACCTCCTTTAGCTGTTCCTGTAGCATGTGCAACAATGGGATAGGTTGGCCCATGGTACAGCCCTCCTTGCCGAATCACTGACAAAATATCGACTACAGAAATATCGACGACAAAAATATCGGAGCCTAAATATCGAAGTCAAGAATATTGACATCCTATCTACATCATGGTAAGTACAAAAATATCGAAAAATAAATATCGATGTCAAAAATATCGTTGTAAAAAAAATTGTTTTTTTAGATGTTAAAAAAATAATCTAAAATAAAGTAAATAATACATATAATTAAAAGAAACATAGTTAAAATTATTTAAAAATGTTTAAAAATAAAAACTGATACATATAATGTTAAAATAAATTAAACATATACATATAAAATATAATATATATACTTACTTAATAATATTCATAAATAATTATTTTAATAACATAAATATATTTAACAAATTAAAAAAATTACAATATTTTAAATTTTTGTAAAATAAATAATACACAACATTAAGTAAAACAATACAGAAAAATATTGGATAGCGGAGGGAAAAAAATACTATTCCCACTCCAAAGTGTGCAACAGTAGGAAAAGTGTTGGATAGCATAGGGGTAAAAATTACTATTCCCACTCCAAAGAGTGCGACAGTAGGGAAAGTGTTGGATAGCGTAAGGGTAAAAATTACTATTCCCACTCCAGAGAGTGCAACAGTAGGGAAAGTGTTGGATAGCGAAAGGGTTAAAATGACTATTCCCACTCCAGTAATTGCAACAGTAGGGAAAGTGTTGGATAGCGTAGAGGTAAAAATTACTATTCCCACTCCAGAGAGTGCAGCAGTAGGGAAAGTGTTGGATAGCGTAGGGGTTATAATTGCTATTCTAACTCCAGAAAGTGCAACAGTAGAGAAAGTGTTAGATAGCGTAGGGGTTAAAAATAACGTACTTTTATTAAATAATTGTTTTAATTAAATAATAATGTATTAATAAATTAACAATAAATTATTTATAGATACCAATAAATGAAAATTAATAATTACTTTAATAACATTACATTTCTTCCCACCCTATTCCCCAATAAACACAACACCCACTCCACATAAAATTTAACACAATTAATATAATTATCAATTAATCAATTAATCAATTAATAAAAATTAATTAACAATTAATAATTAATTAACAATACCATAATTATCAATACCAATAAATAATAATTAATACAAATTAATTACCATTTAATAATTAATGAACGATAAATTAATTATCAATACCAATAATTATTAATAAATAATTATTTAATTATAATAAATTACTTCCCACCCTATTCCCCTATAAACACACAACCCACTCCTAAACTGAATTAACACAATTAATATATTTATCAATAAATTAATTAATACAAATTAATTACCAATTAATAATTAATAAACAATAAATTAATTATCAATACCAAAAAATAATAATTATTAATTACTTTATTATAATTAATTTACTTTCCACCCTATTCCCCTATAAACCCACAACCCGCTCCACTAAAAAATGTATACAATTAATATAATTATCAAGTAATCAATTAATACAAATTAATTAACAATTAATAATTAATTAACAATAAATTAAATATCAATAACAATAAATAAAAATTAATAATTACTTAGGGGCCCATTACGATACCCGACGTAAAAAAATCCGCCAGGCATGGAAGCGGCAAAAATCCGCCCGCACACACCGCCTGAACACCGACCACGCCATTATGAGTACACAAACCGAAAACCGCCATCGGCGGAAAGATCACACAAAATACCGCCCGCCATCGTCCGAGTCGGAGTCAAACCGCCTGCCACGGACGGAAACACGCACGACAACACAAAACCGCCCGCCCACACGGCCGACACACCGCACGTGAAATTACGATCGCACCGCCATGAGCGCGGAAAAACAACAAATATACCGCCCGCCAGCGCAAACAACGCCGATGAGAATCGACACGGCAGAAGCCATGGCGCCAACGTACCTGCACAGAAACCATCCGCACACAAAACCAATAGCACACAACATGGCCAATAAGTCCACACAGCAAGGCACACACAAATACACAAGCACAGTACACATCCCGAAAACACCCCCCGGACAAACAAAAAATACAAAGGCCAGAACCCCAGACACAACACACCTGAAAACAACAGACCATGAGGACACACCCACATAGGTGAGTACAAAAGCAGCACTCCCACAGACCACAACCCCTTGCTACATTGCAAACCAGAGAGGAGAGGAGAGGACACAGTGACACAGCAAGGACAGCAGCACACCACAGAAACGCACACATCACAACCACCACCACCACCACCACCACCACCAAACACCGGCACCACAAACCCCCTGCACATTACACAACACACACCGCACCAGCACCACAAACACCATGGCACCACAAAGGATGCCCAAGTTCACGCCCATGGAGCTGACGGTCATGGTCGACGAGATCATCAAGGTGTACCCACAAATCTATGGGAACATGGTTCAGCACACACCACTAGCCACCAGAAACAGAATGTGGAACCGGATCGTAGACCAGGTCAATGCAGTCGGGACCCTGCCCAGGAACAGAGTCGAGATAAACAAACGTTGGAATGACGTAAAGAGCCTGGTCAAGAAGAAGGAGGGCAAAAACAGAGAGCTGGCTGCCGTCACTGGCGGAGGGAATCCCGCGCTCTTTAAGACCTTCAAAGCGTGGGAGGAGAAGGTGCGAGTCGTAATACATCCGGAGATCCTCGCCGGATTAGCAGGGGGAGTGGAGGCTGGTAAGTACAAACTAATGTATACCAGCACACCGCTATGTACTCACATGCGCAACTACCATGCCACAGCTCCCAGGGACAAACACCCCCATGTCCAGCACACAATACACAACACATCACACGCACATGCAACAGACACTACCACACACAGCCCAAACCGAACAACTGTAAGATGCGTGGGGACATGTGTACACTAAGCCAGCCACGTAACCACCAACAGGTCCCCAAATATGCCAGAAGCGCCACAACGAGCACCCACCACACCCATGTGTCCGCCACAGCTGCACTAACCGACAAGTAACAGGTAAGTGGCAGGAACACAAAGTGCAGTGGGTGGGACGGTGGACAGCCCAAGTACAACACACACCAGGCCCCAGTCCCACAGCACAGCAAGGAGGAGCATCCCCCACACCCCACAGCCACGTGTCAGCCACCGCAGTGCACAACGACAGCCGAAAGGCAGACATCACGGTCCACAGCAATCGGTGTCAGTGGGTGTACAGCCACCCCCACGACCCACTACACCCCCCACCCCCACAGACCTGCAACATGGAGCACCCCCCGCTTAGAGCCATGTGGCATCCAGTACAGTGCACGCACGAACAACTTGCAGGTGGGAAACTGGACAGGGCTGGATTACTGGAGGCATGAGGACCATAACACCACCAACACATGGGACATGTCACGTAGCACACGAACACGCAGCACCGCCCACCGTCACGAACAAGTGAACAATGTGCACACGGACATGAACAACAGACTCACACCCCACATGACCCATCACAGACATAGCAACACCCAAGGAGCCACGTCTGCATGCACAAGCCACACTGAATATAGTCCCACACGGCAGCCACTGTGCAACTCATCACACACAACCGAAACACCATTGAAGTCCTGTCCATGTAGCCCCCACTGCCTGTCAACCCCACACCCCACAACTACGCCTATGTAAGACAAACAACACTAGACGCAACAGAGCGGAACAACATAAATGCACACGAACACCACTGAACCCATCAAACTCACAGACACACCATGCACATACAACATACCATCCATCCCATCCGTCAGCCCCAGTCACATGAAAGGCATGTCATCCGCACAGCTGCCACACATACAGCAGTCACGCTAAGACACATGCCCATGACCAACCATGTACCAGAAGTCAATTAAGCGCACGACACACTGTGAGCAACAACACACAACATGGGCCACACCCCCCGAGCACTGCAGTGATGCACATGGCACAGGGCAGCACGCACACCAAGGAGATGGGACAACTGCAATACGTTGGCTGGCACACAACCATCACTCACTCATAACGATGCGTCCAATGCCATGTCCAGTAACCACAACAGACAGCAAATATGCAGGGCATGTCAGGCATGCACACACCTCAGACCATGCACTGTCATGCTGCCACAACACATGTCACGTTCGGCACCCATGGCTCACAGCATGTACCCCAAAAGCATATCCCCTCCCAAATGCGAATCTGGGGCATGGCCCCCATGTAGCCATATGCGTTCCTAAGCGTTCCATTTGAACCCCAAAAGCATATCCCCTCCCAAATGCGAATCTGGGGCATGGCCCCCATGTTGCCATATGCGTTCCTAAGCGTTCCATTTGAACCCCAAAAGCATATCCCCTCCCAAATGCGAATCTGGGGCATGGCCCCCATGTTGCCATATGCGTTCCTAAGCGTTCCATATGAACTCCAAAAGCAGAGTACAAACCAGACCCAGGATGGGCCAGGAGCCCGCATACACCAGAGTCACAATGAGTAGGGGCACAGCAACACACCCATCGGCATGGCCAATCCGTCCCATGCCACATGTGCACAGCACACAGTCCCATTGCCTAGCACACACAACTACAGATGCCACAGCCACACACTCGCCTCCGGGAAACCCATGTACGAGATTGCACGAACTGCCAATGTCAGACGACTAATACATACTTCGCCAGGTGCAACACAATAACAAATCTCATTCTCTCCACAGGTGACGAACTGCTGGACGCTGGGGATGGAGACAGCAGCCAGCACAGCCAGCCTACAAGCCCCCAACGAGGACACACGGATCTGGAGGATCTGTCCACCTCTTCGGACACGGACCACCAAGCTGGCCCATCTGGCGTGGCAGGGCCCAGCCGCTCCCCAGGACCCCTCCTACCCACCAACCCATCATCCAGGGATGCTGAACAGTCCCAGTCCCCTGCTGCCACTGTCGTTGCGGCCACACCCACGGTCATTGCGGCCACTACCACTGCCGCAACCGCCACCATCGCCGCACCGACCACCACCGCCTCCACCACCACCACGTCTTCGCTGGCACCAGCCCCAGCGCAGGTGGTGGCCCGGCCGACTGGATCCACCCTGGGAGCCACAGCGAGGACCGTGGTGTGCAATGTGGCTAGTGGGCAGGCCGGTGGCAGCAGGACTGGTAGGAGGAGCAGGGTCAGGGAAACGCCAGCCTCCCCTGGGAGCCATGCCCTGCCTCAAATGGCCAGAGTCCTTGGGGCCTATGAAGAGGCCCAAGGACAATGGGCCAGGTCTGCTACTGACACGCGGGAGGTGCTGGGGGTGCTGAGGTCCATGGACGCCCATATGGGCCAATTCGTGTCCCGTATGGACCAACTCGTGGACCTCATGGGCCAGCTGGTGGTGGCGGTGGGGTCACAGGCAAGGCCAGCAACACCACCTCCGCCACCACCTGCTAGGGCGCAGGGTCGGCCAGCAGTGTCCACTTCCCCTGCGTCCACAGCCAGTGAGCACACCTCACCCACCACCAGCAGGTCGCCACCACACACCCCCTCCCAAACGTGGAAGGGGCCGTCCGAAGAGGAAACAGATCTCCCGGGAGGACTTCGCACGCTCCAGTCGCAAGTGAGGCAGCCAGCCAGCCTTCCGCCAGCCTTCCTTGACCAGCCACTGCATTGACTTGCTCTACGATCCCACTCCACACAGCCAGCTGGATGGCATGTGTGTGTTGGACTATGGACATAGAACCAGTGGGTACACCCTGATCATCACGCAGCCATGACCGACAGCTCATTGTCACTGCACGCACCACTTTTGTCATCACCTTACACACAATCACATGTCACAGTTTGTAATAAATGCACCTTTTTCACTAACTGCTGTTTGTGCCCTGTGTTTTATTTGTACGGAGTACAACGGCCACCTTGGGCGGAAGGGCACCTGATGCGTGGCATGGCAATGGAATCCGGAGGGCCTGTAGGGACCTAGGGGTGGGAGACAGAACAGGAGCACATTCAATGAGTGTGTCACACACCCATCACACAGTACATGTCAACAACTACAAGCAATGTACACACATCGCACGGAGCAATAGGGCACAATGCCACAGTCACCAACAGTGGCATACTACCCTGGCCATGGAGCGTTGACACACTGCACGCAGTGAACATACGGCCACCCTGACACAGCACACACACACCTGCACAGATACAGACACATCATCCGTCGTACATGGACACTCACCGTCAAGTGAAGTAGCGGGCGATGAGCTGCTGGCGCACATTCCCAGCTTCCTCCTCTCCGCTGTCCACCTCACTCGAGCTGTCCTGGTCTGCGGGCTGGGGCCCTGGTTGATCTCCGTCATCCACAATGAGGGGGATCTGCTTCCGAATGGCCAGATTGTGCAGCATGCAGCACGCCACCACTATCTGGCACACCTTCTGTGGGGAGTACGCCAGTGCACCCCCGGTGCGGTCCAGGCACCTGAACCTGGACTTGAGGAGGCCAAAGGTACGCTCGACCACACGTCTGGTCCTCCCATGTGCCTCATTGTATCGATCGTCTGCTGGGGTGCGAGGATTCCTCAATGGACTGAGCAGCCATGCCCCATTCGGATACGCAGAGTCACCTGGGTGTGAGGGACACAGAGAACCGTTGCAATTCCAACTGGACAGGGGACAGCATCGCACAACCAGCACGCTACACCACTCCACATACTCACCGACAATACAGGCACGATCCTGTTGCAGATTGGCCATCAGTCGTGGCAAGATGCTGTTGCGCATTATGTGTGCGTCATGGGCCGAGCCTGGAAACTTGGCACACACGTGGGTGATCACCATGTCCGCAAGGCACACCACTTGCACATTCAGGGAGTGCGTGTGCTTCCTGTTGCGGTACAGGTGCTCAGTGGCCTGTGGTGGAACAAGGCCAACATGAGTGCAGTCAATGGCTCCCACGACGTGTGGGATTCTGCCAAGGGCATAGAATGCACCCTTCACTGCCGCCAATTCACGAGCCCTGGGGAATCTGATGTACCTGTTCCGGTACAGCATCATGGCTGCCAGTACATCCCTCAGCACCTTGCTGAACATGGGCTGGGACATCCCTCCTCCACTGCCCACTGTGTGCTGGAATGACCCAGTGGCGAAGAAATGCATGGCGGCCATCACCTTAGCCGTGGGGGTGACAGCAGTCGGATACACCCTGCGGGGACGGAGATGGGGCTCTAACATGGCACACAGTCGATGCAGAGTTGGCCTGTCCAGCCGAAACTTCCTGATTACCTCTGTATCGTCCATGTCCGCCAGCAATTGGTATGGGCGGTCAATGTTCGGTCTCCGCCTGGGTTAAATGGCAGAGGACACATGTCAAAGCAACACGGCACATAGCAATTTCGCATACACATCACTGACATGACTGAGCAAGCACATGAGCCACAGCCCAGCTGTCAAGCTGGGACGGCACGGCCACAATACACTTACACAGGTCTCCCAACAATGGCAATGGCAAGTGAGACATACCACTGCCATGTGCATGCACATGGGGATCTAGGCCCCAATGACTTGCGGGGCGTGCTGATGGGGACTGACTGCATATTCGTCAAGCGGCAACGCCACGGCAACATGAGTGTCTGCTGAGCATGGAACTGCTTCCGAGGCTGGATGAGTATGGCACACGACGACGACGATGTGGGCACGGGCTGAGCGGCCAATACAAGTGGGACCTGTGGCACGAGGGGATATGAGACAGTAGTAGGTGTCAGCACTGCACCCTATGTACAGCACTGTACGGATCACAGCTCCCGAAACATTGACTGGTGTCCACATTGACAGCCCCATGCCAAGACGGCTGTGTGCTTGCAGTCACACGTCACAGGTGAGAGGTTACATTGCACGTGCCAGGTGGCAGACGTACATAGTGGGAGCTGGCATGTGTGTGCATGTGTCTCCTGTTCAGGATCCACCAGATGGGCGCTGACTCTGTACTGAGCATTGGACACAGCATGTTCCGTGGAAGGCTTGTGTGTGTGGGATGGTGGCACTGGATGTGCCTCCGTTGGGTGGGGGGCCATGCACAGGGCGGGTACGTCGATGATTGCGCATTGTTGGTCACGGTGGGTGCACCAACTAAGATGTGTTGCCCTGTGTTCAATTCCTATGTCCGCATGATGATGGACTGTGGATGTGGGCAGACTACACATTGGTCGATGTGCTGTCTATATGCATGTGCCTTCACACCAGGCACAGCTGCCCCTGCACATGTGACCCCTGCTGGACTCGCTGCTGGGTCTGTGGAGCTGATGCACCTTCTGCGCGTGGGGCGGGCAGCTCTCCTCACTTCCCTCATTGCGCATGTCATGTCTTTGCCGCAGGTGACATGGATCATGGAGGGCCCACATGTACGCGTGGGTAGGCTACACATGATTGTTCACTGGTCGCCACCCCCAGTCAGTGTTTCGAATGGGAAGGTTGTCGTGCTGGTGGTATGTTCGATGTGGCGGATGGGCGGGCCTAGGTGCGGGCTTACATTCCGGACATGGGGGGTAGTTGGATTGGCGACTAGTTGCAGTACACACGGGACACGTCTCTTCCTTTCCACATCTGGGTCATCCCTTGTACTAACTGACAGTGATACAGTCATCTTCGCCCCAGCCCTCATGTCCTCCCCTCGCCCCCCAATATGCATGCTCACCTGCGAGGCTAGCGCTTGCACAGGCAGCCCCAAGCTCGCACCAGAGAGGGCAAGGAGTGTATGTGTGGGTCCAGGGTATGATGTGTGGCGGGACGCCGTCCACCTGCGTGGTGCCCCAAATGGAGACCCGGCCTGCATGGACTATGCATCACAGTCTTCGCCTTCCGGATCCGCCACCTGCGACACCCAGTGGCTGTGGCTGCCCTTGCGGCCAGGCCGCGTCCGTCTGTGGCTGATGGCCCACACATTCACTCTTTGGCCTCTCTGGGGAGGGCTCGGGGGTGGTGGCGCACGCGCTTGCACTTAGTCGCAATGGCATGTGTCGTGGTTGGTATGATGGGCAATGGATGGGATGGTGCGAGCCACCTCCCGTGACGTCAGTGCTGCTCGTGCTGTGGTGCGTCCCCCTACACTTCCATTTGACTTGTGCCATGCTAGACGTTGAGGTTCTATTGCCTGCGTGATATGACCAGGAGGAGCGCGAGGAGACCTCTCACACACCATGCTCCACTGCCATCCCGTGCCCTGTATCGCCTGTGCGGATTGACTATGTTGGGGTTGCACCTGGTCGACTGGGGCTGTGTGTGCCTTGTCAAGGGGCATGGCGGGCGCACAACAGGATCCAGCTTGTCCACAGAGGGTGGGCTGAGGTGCGCCTGGTACCGCTTTGTACGTGTGCCCGGCTGCTGTGCACACACGTGTTCACTCCCCCCGACAGGTGTCCTCTCACAATGCCCAGGGAAGCGGTGGTGTACTGTTCATGACCCCTCCCAACACGGCGTGCTCCAACTTGGCATGTGCGCATCTACCCGTCGCACCCACCCACCTGAGCACTGCGTCCATACGACTTCACACGACACATGTGTGTCTTCCACAGTAGTGCTACTCATTTGCGTTGACATCCAATACCAGTGGACTACATGGTCATGTCACGACTGCCGTGTACTTCACATACTCTCATCCTCTCTCATTCGTACTTGTGAAATGAGTCAGCGGAGACAGTTCTGGTTTCAAACATTATATTGAGTCTTCTGTCCTCTGTGATGCAGTATAGTGGACACTACTGGCAGCGGAATACATGTTGAGGATATACTGAGCATGATAACAAATGGGATAGGGTGTGGGGTTACATGTGATTGGCTGTTGCATGTGGGATGTGGGCTTCAGAGTGACATCTGCTTGGCCAAGGCTGTGCTAATGTACATTTACGTATAGCTGCGGAACTGCGGACTTTGACACAGACGGTATACATGTAGCCTACCAGACCGCTCGGCATCATGGGCACAGTCCATCTCAGTTCCATGTGACAGGTTTGCTGCGGTTGTTCCTCATGCACGCGTGCATGTGAGATGACATCAGGGCATGTGCTTGCGTGCATGCAGCGGCGTGCCACTTGTTGTTGCACTGTGGTGGTTACTGGACATGTCCCAGTCACTGGGGTCGTGTTGTTGTTGTATGCACTTGTCGTCCATGCAAAGGTCCTGGTATGGGATTCCCGGGCGGGGGTGGGAGGGGTGCAGCACCCACAGACTCCAGGCGACCTATTCATGTCCACTGAGCGGTGTGTGTGTCCATGTGCGCTGGATCCATGTCGTGTCCTGGTTGTTCGTGCAGTTCCGTCCATGTGGGTGCGATGCACAGAGCCCATGCCACTGCCTCCCACGATGCATGCGGTGTTCCTGGATGTGATGGGGAACAGTGTGCATGTCCCGGTCATATCCGATGTCATGGCGATGTCGTTGATGGTGTGGTTACAGTTGCCGGTCGTTTGGTATGGCTGTTGTGGTGGTGACTGGCCAGTCCGTGCGGAAGCTGAGCATGGGTGCGGGGTTGGACTTCATAGGTCACTCGGGGAACCTGCGTTGTGGTCCGACGTATTTACAGGTTGTCAGGTATGCGATGCCGTCCAGCAGGGCTTCCATGTCATTGGTGGTGTACATGTTTGCCAGCCAATGAAGCGGATGGTGGCTGTCAAGGTGTTGTTCGTAGGTTGTCCCTTGGAGGACCATGATGGGGCATGCTGGGTGACATTCGATGTAGCTGTTCTCGATGATCCGTCGTGTGGAGGCACAGTGGTTCCATTTCAGTGCGCGTGCGATGTTGGCCACATACGCCATGCCCCCATAGGCAGAGCAGGCCCTGTCGTGTGCGTCCAGAGGGAGGAGTAGTGGTAGCAGGTCCGCCTTCAGACATGCCGGGTTGGAGAGGCATATCTCGACGGGATGCTGGTAGGGACACCTCCGACAGTAGAAGACGGGCATGACGCAGCTGAACAATGTGATGCGGTAAGTCAGTCGGTAACTTACGTTCAGCAGGGACAGGAGATCGCATCCCAATGTATGTATCGTGTTGGTTTGGTACAGCTTGAGCTGTTCGGCGTAGTTGGGTAGGTGTGTTGCGGTTGCCATTTCGCAGCGGTTCGTAGAGGTGGCGTGCTCCGGCTGTGTGTGCAGTCTGCAATGTGCACGCTCCGGGGTTGCTGTGAGCTCTGTGTAGTCGTGGGGAGACAGGACTTGTGTTCTGTTGGCTTGTTTGGAGGACACGGGCCCTCTTCCCACATGCTTCTCAGACAGTTCAAGGTCAGTGCTGTGTGACTCCTTCCAATTAACTTGCATGTGGCCGACATGGGGGAGTGTTTTCTTCTTTCTTCCCCGTCCGTTGTGTGCTTCTGTGATATGCGCTATCTGCCCTGTGGTCGGTCTCCTCGGCATGCCTGTGTTGGTCTATTCTTGGACAATGGCTGTATTCACCGGCTTCTGTCGTAGGGCTGTGGTTTCGGTGTTGGAATGGAAGGTCATTCAGTGCTGTCTGCTCTCCCTTGTGTGGGCGGCAGGCTGCCTTTCCGCTCTGCGTTGGGCCTTGTGTGTGGATGTAATTCTTGGGCCACCTGTTGTCGGTCCCCGGGCTCTTTGGTGTTCCGTTTCATGTGTCTTGTTCATATGTGCAGGGTGGTATGGGTTTTTCAGTGTGGTACTGGCGTTCCTCTTCCCGAAGGGGCCCTGCTTCTCCTAGTTGGTGTTGCCGCCGCTGTGTGCTACGCCATGTTTGTTACACTGGGGTGTGTCCTGCAGTTGCGTGTCTTCACTGACATGTGTGCGTCGTTTGTGTGGCGTTGGGTGTTGTCCGTGAATTGGGCGTTGGGGACATGTCTGTGGCCGGCCTGTCACGTGTCATGTGCGTTCGGGGTGGGGCTGATGTGTGTGCTGCTTGGTTGTGTCCCTGTGTCTGTGTGCGACGCATGCATGGCGCTGCGGTTGGCCTCTGCGTTGTGCGCATGTGTGGCGGCGTCATCGGCGCTTTGGGGCCGTGACGGGGTGGTTGGTTCCTAGTCCCAGGTGGTGTGTACACATGTGTTCCGCGATGTTAGGATTTGGCCTGTGTGTCATATGTGGATGCAATGGTGGATGTGTAGTGTGCACGCGCTGGTGGGGGTTGTCCGCTTTTTCCGCCCTTGCACTGTGTGCGCTGTTTGCGTGCACTTGTTGTGTGTGTGCCTACCTGCGTCTCCGCGGTACGGTGCGTCCTTGGTGGTGCATCAGCAGAAGCATGGGAAGGGCCTGCAGTGCTGGATTCATGCCCGGGGTGCCGCTTCTTCGTTGTCCGTGCTCTGCGTCCGTGTTTCCGCCTCTCTTTCACGTGCGGTGTCTCTTTGCCGTGGGAGCCGTTTGTTTGCGGCATCGTAATTTATGCGCCGGGCGGGACGTGTTTCGTCGGACGGTGTGTGTCAGTTATGCTGCGCCGCTACGTGTGCGGGCGCACTTTGATGGCGGACGGTGTTGCTGGCTTGCCGGCGGTGTTTGGCCTGCTTTTCGCATCATAATTGGGCGGGCGTGTGGACTGCTGCGTGCCGGCGGTAACTGGTGGTTTTTGCATCCGCCAGCACGGCGGTTGTGCTTCCGCCCGCCATCGTAATGGGCCCC
>CAWUFW010024791.1:0-54682 GCA_963921515.1 Calotriton arnoldi | reverse complement strand
CACTGAATGACCTTCCATTCCAACTCCGAAACCACAGCCCTACGACAGAAGCCGGTGAATACAGCCATTGTCCAAGAATAGACCAACACAGGCATGCCGAGGAGACCGACCACAGGGCAGATAGCGCATATCACAGAAGCACACAACGGACGGGGAAGAAAGAAGAAAACACTCCCCCATGTCGGCCACATGCAAGTTAATTGGAAGGAGTCACACATCACTGACCTTGAACTGTCTGAGAAGCATGTGGGATGAGGGCCCGTGTCCTCCAAACAAGCCAACAGAACACAAGTCCTGTCTCCCTACGACTACACAGAGCTCACAGCAACCTCGGAGCGTGCACACTGCAGACTGCACACACAGCCGGAGCACGCCACCACAACGCACCGCTGCGAAATGGCAACCGCAACACACCTACCCAACTACGCCGAACAGCTCAAGCTGTACAAAACCAACCTGTTTCATACATTGGGATGCGATCTCCTGTCCCTGCTGAACGTAAGTTACCGACTGACTTACCGCATCACATTGTTCAGCTGCGTCATGCCCGTCTTCTACTGTCGGAGGTGTCCCTACCAGCATCCCGTGGAGATATGCCTCTCCAACCCGGCATGTCTGAAGGCGGACCTGCTACCACTACTCCTCCCTCTGGACGCACACGACAGGGCCTTCTCTGCCTATGGGGGCATGGCGTATGTGGCCAACATCGCACCCGCACTGAAATGGGACCACTGTGCCTCCACACGACGGATCATCGAGAACAGCTACATCGAATGTCACCCAGCATGCCCCATCATGGTCCTCCAAGGGACAACTTACGAACAACACCTTGACAGCCACCATCCGCTACATTGGCTGGCAAACATGTACACCACCAATGACATGGAAGCCCTGCTGGACGGCATCGCATACCTGACAACCTGTAAATACGTCGGACCACAACGCAGGTTCCCCGAGTGACCTATGATGTCCAACCCCGCACCCATGCTTAGCTTCCGCACGGACTGGCCAGTCACCACCACAACAGCCATACCAAACGACCGGCAACTGTAACCACACCATCAACGACATCGCCATGACATCGGATATGACCGGGACATGCACACTGTTCCCCATCACATCCAGGAACACCGCATGCATCGTGGGAGGCAGTGGCATGGGCTCTGTGTATCGCACCCACATGGACGGAACTGCACGAACAACCAGGACACGACATGGATCCAGCGCACATGGACACACACACCGCTCAGTGGACATGAATAGGTCGCCTGGAGTCTGTGGGTGCTGCACCCCTCCCACCCCCGCCCCGGGAATCCCATACCAGGACCTTTGCATGGACGACAAGTGCATACAACAACAACACGACCCCAGTGACTGTGACATGTCCAGTAACCACCACATTGCAACAACAAGTGGCACGCCGCTGCATGCACGCAAGCACATGCCCTGATGTCATCTCACATGCACGCGTGCATGAGGAACAACCGCAGCAAACCTGTCACATGGAACTGAGATGGACTGTGCCCATGATGCCAAGCGGTCTGGTAGGCTACATGTATACCGTCTGTGTCAAAGTCCGCAGCTCCGCAGCTATACGTAAATGTACATTAGCACAGCCTTGGCCAAGCAGATGTCACTCTGAAGCCCACATCCCACATGCAACAGCCAATCACATGTAACCCCACACCCTATCCCATTTGCAATCATGCTCAGTATATCCTCAACATGTATTCCGCTGCCAGTAGTGTCCACTATACTGCATCACAGAGGACAGAAGACTCAATATAATGTTTGAAACCAAAACTGTCTCCGCTGACTCATTTCTACAAGTACGAATGAGAGAGGATGAGAGTATGTGAAGTACACGGCAGTCATGACATGACCATGTAGTCCACTGGTATTGGATGTCAACGCAAATGAGTAGCACAACTGTGGAAGACACACATGTGTCGTGTGAAGTCGTATGGACGCAGTGCTCAGGTGGGTGGGTGTGACGGGTAGATGCGCACATGCCAAGTTGGAGCACGCCGTGTTGGGAGGGGTCATGAACAGTACACCACCGCTTCCCTGGGCATTGTGAGAGGACACCTGTCGGGGGAGTGAACACGTATGTGCACAGCAGCCGGGCACACGTACAAAGCGGTACCAGGCGCACCTCAGCCCACCCTCTGTGGACAAGCTGGATCCTGTTGTGCGCCCGCCATGCCCCTTGACAAGGCACACACAGCCCCAGTCGACCAGGTGTAACCCCAACATAGTCAATCCGCACAGGCGATACAGGGCACGGGATGGCAGTGGAGCATGGTGTGTGAGAGGTCTCCTCGCGCTCCTCCTGGTCATATCACGCAGGCAATAGAACCTCAACGTCTAGCATGGCACAAGTCAAATGGAAGTGTAGGGGGACGCACCACAGCACGAGCAGCACTGACGTCACGGGAGGTGGCTCGCACCATCCCATCCATTGCCCATCATACCAACCACGCCACATGCCATTGCGACTAAGTGCAAGCGCGTGCGCCACCACCCCCGAGCCCTCCCCAGAGAGGCCAAAGAGTGAATGTGTGGGCCATCAGCCACAGACGGACGCGGCATGGCCGCAAGGGCAGCCACAGCCACTGGGTGTCGCAGGTGGCGGATCCGGAAGGCGAAGACTGTGATGCATAGTCCATGCAGGCCGGGTCTCCATTTGGGGCACCACGCAGGTGGACGGCGTCCCGCCACACATCATACCCTGAGACAGCCCACTCGTGCAACTGGACCCACACATACACTCCTTGCCCTCTCTGGTGCGAGCTTGGGGCTGCCTGTGCAAGCGCTAGCCTCGCAGGTGAGCATGCATATTGGGGGAGCGAGGGGAGGACATGAGGGCTGGGGCGAAGATGACTGTATCACTGTCAGACAGTACAAGGGATGACCCAGATGTGGAAAGGAAGAGACGTGTCCCGTGTGTACTGCAACTAGTCGCCAATCCAACTACCCCCCATGTCCGGAATGTAAGCCCGCACCTAGGCCCGCCCATCCGCCACATCGAACATACCACCAGCACGACAACCTTCCCATTCGAAACACTGACTGGGGGTGGCGACCAGTGAACAATCATGTGTAGCCTACCCACGCGTACATGTGGGCCCTCCATGATCCATGTCACCTGCGGCAAAGTCATGACATGCGCAATGAGGGAAGTGAGGAGAGCTGTCCGCCCCACGCACAGAAGGTGCATCAGCTCCACAGACCCAGCAGCGAGTCCAGCAGGGGTCACATGTGCAGGGGCAGCTGTGCCTGGTGTGAAGGCACATGCATATAGACAGCACATCGACCAATGTGTAGTCTGCCCACATCTACAGTCCATCATCATGCGGACATAGGAATTGAACACAGGGCAACACATCTTAGTTGGTGCACCCACCGTGACCAACAATGCGCAATCATCGACGTACCCGCCCTGTGCATGGCCCCCCACCCAACGGAGGCACATCCAGTGCCACCATCCCACACACACAAGCCTTCCACGGAACATGCTGTGTCCAATGGTCAGTACAGAGTCAGCGCCCATCTGGTGGATCCTGAACAGGAGACACATGCACACACATGCCAGCTCCCACTATGTACGTCTGCCACCTGGCACGTGCAATGTAACCTCTCACCTGTGACGTGTGACTGCAAGCACACAGCCGTCTTGGCATGGGGCTGTCAATGTGGACACCTGTCAATGTTTCGGGAGGTGTGATCCGTACAGTGCTGTACATAGGGTGCAGTGCTGACACCTACTACTGTCTCATATCCCCTCGTGCCACAGGTCCCACTTGTTTTGGCCGCTCAGCCTGTGCCCACATCGTCGTCGTCGTGTGCCATACTCATCCAGCCTCGGAAGCAGTTCCATGCTCAGCAGACACTCATGTTGCCGTGGCGTTGCCGCTTGACGAATATGCAGTCAGTCCCCATCAGCACGCCCGCAAGTCATTGGGGCCTAGATCCCCATGTGCATGCACATGGCAGTGGTATGTCTCACTAGCCATTGCCATTGTTGGGAGACCTGTGTAAGTGTATTGTGGCCATGCCGTCCCAGCTTTACAGCTGGGCTGTGGCTCATGTGCTTGCTCAGTCATGTCAGTGATGTGTATGCGAAATTGCTATGTGTTGTGTTGCTTTGACATGTGTCCTCTGCCATTTTCCCTAGGCGGAGACCGAACATTGACCGCCCATACCAATTGCTGGTGGACATGGACGATACAGAGGTTATTAGGAAGTTTCGGCTGGACAGGCCAACCCTGCATCGACTGTGTGCCATGTTAGAACCCCATCTCCGTCCCCGCAGGGTGTATCCGACTGCTATCACCCCCACGGCTAAGGTGATGGCCGCCATGCATTTCTTCGCCACTGGGTCATTCCAGCACACAGTGGGCAGTGGAGGAGGGATGTCCCAGCCCATGTTCAGCAAGGTGCTGAGGGATGTACTGGCAGCCATGATGCTGTACCGAAACAGGTACATCCACTTCCCCAGGGCTCGTGAATTGGCGGCAGTGAAGGGTGCATTCTATGCCCTTGGCAGAATCCCACACGTCGTTGGAGCCATTGACTGCACACATGTTGGCCTTGTTCCACCACAGGCCACTGAGCACCTGTACCGCAACAGGAAGCACACGCACTCCCTGAATGTGCAAGTGGTGTGCCTTGCGGACATGGTGATCACCCACGTGTGTGCAAAGTTCCCAGGCTCGGCCCATGACGCACACATAATGCGCAACAGCATCTTGCCACGACTGATGGCCAATCTGCAACAGGATCGTGGCTGTATTGTCGGTGAGTATGTGGAGTGGTGTAGCGTGCTGGTTGTGCGATGCTGTCCCCTGTCCAGTTGGAATAGCAACGGTTCTCTGTGTCCCTCACACCCAGGTGACTCTGCGTACCCGAATGGGGCATGGCTGCTCAGTCCATTGAGGAATCCTCGCACCCCAGCAGACGATCGATACAATGAGGCACATGGGAGGACCAGACGTGTGGTTGAGCGTACCTTTGGCCTCCTCAAGTCCAGGTTCAGGTGCCTGGACCGCACCGGGGGTGCACTGGCGTACTCCCCACAGAAGGTGTGCCAGATAGTGGTGGCGTGCTGCATGCTGCACAATCTGGCCATTCGGAAGCAGATCCCCCTCATTGTGGATGACGGAGATCAACCAGGGCCCCAGCCCGCAGACCAGGACAGCTCGAGTGAGGAGGACAGCGGAGAGGAGGAAGCTGGTAATGTGCGGCAGCAGCTCATCGCCCGCTACTTCACTTGACGGTGAGTGTCCATGTACGACGGCTGATGTGGCTGTATCTGTGCAGGTGTGTGTGTGCTGTGTCAGGGTGGCCGTTTGTTCACTGCGTGCTGTGTGTCAACGCTCCATGGCCAGGGTAGTATGCCACTGTTGGTGGCTGTGGCATTGTGCCCTATTGCTCTGTGCGATGTGTGTACATTGCTTGTAGTTGTTGACATGTACTGTGTGATGGGTGTGTGACACACTCATTGAATGTGCTCCTGTTCTGTCTCCCACCCCTAGGTCCCTACAGGCCCTCCGGTTCCATTGCCATGCCACGCATCAGGTGCCTTTCCGCCCAAGGTGGCCGTTGTATTCCGTACAAATAAAACACAGGGCACAAACAGCAGTTTGTGTAAGAGGTGCATTTATTTCAAACTGTGACATGTGATTGTGTGTAAGGTGATGACAAAAGTGGTGCGTGCAGTGACAATGAGCTGTCGGTCATGGCTGCGTGATGCTCAGGGTGTACCCACTGGTTCTATGTCCATAGTCCAACACACACATGCCATCCAGATGGCTGTGTGGAGTGGGATCGTAGTCCAAGTCAATGCAGTGGGTGATCAAGGAAGGCTGGCTGGCTGCCTCACTTGCGTTTGGAGCGTGCGAAGTCCTCCCGGGAGATCGGTTTCCACTTCGGACAGCCCCTTCCACGTTTGCGAGGGGGGGTGCCTGCTTGCGACATGCTGGTGGTTGAGGTGTGCTCACTGGCTGTGGACGCAGGGGAACTGGACACTGCTGCTCGACCCTGCGCCCCGGCAGGTGGTGGCGGAGGGGAGCTGCTGTCCCTGGCTGTGTCCTCACCGCCACCACCAGCTGGCCCATGAGGTCCACGAGTTGACCTATACGGGCGTCCATGGACCTCAGCACCCCCAGCACCTCCCGCGTGTCTGAAGCAGACCTGACCCATTGTTCTTGGGCCTCTTCATAGGCCCCAAGGACTCTGGCCATTTGAGGCAGGGCATGGCTCCCAGGGGAGACTTGCGTTTCCTGACCCTGCTCCTCCTACCAGTTCTGCTGCCACCGGCCTGCCCACTAGCCACATTGCTCACCACGGTCCTCGCTGTGGCACCCAGGGTGGATCCAGTCGGCCGGGCCACCACCTGCGCTGGGGCTGGTGCCAACGAAGACGTGGTGGTGGTGGCGGCGGTGGTGGTCGGTGCGGCGATGGCGGCGGTTGCGGCAGTGGTAGTGGCCGCAATGACCGTGGGTGTGGCCGCAATGACCGTGGGTGTGGCCGCAACGACAGTGGCAGCAGGGGGCTGGGAATGTTCAGCAGCCCTGGATGATGGGTTGGTGGGTAGGAGGGGTCCTGGGGAGCGGCTGGGCCCTGCCACACCAGATGGGCCTGCTTGGTGGTCCGTGTCCGAAGAGGAGGTGAGATCCTCCACATCCGTGTGTCCTCGTTGGGGGCTTGTGGGCTGGCTGTGCTGGCTGCTGTCTCCATCCCCAGCATCCGGCAGTTCGTCACCTGTGGAGAGAATGAGATTTGTTATTGTGTTGCACCTGGCGAAGTATGTATTTGTCGTCTGACATTGACAGTTCGTGCAATCTCGTACATGGGTTTCCCGGAGGCGTGTGTGTGGCTGTAGCATTTGTAGTTGTGTGTGCGCTTGGCAATGGGACTGTGTGATGTGCACATGTGGCATGGGACGGATTGGCCATGCCGATGGGTGTGTTGCTGTGCCCCTACTTATTGTGACTCTGGTGTATGCGGGCTCCTGGCCCATCCTGGGTCTGGTTTGCTTTGCTTTTGGTGTTCAGATGGGACGCTTAGGAACGCATATGGCAACATGGGGGCCATGCCCCAGATTCGCATTTGGGAGGGAATATGCTTTTGGGGTTCAAATGGAACGCTTAGGAACGCATATGGCAACATGGGGGCCATGCCCCAGATTCGCATTTGGGAGGGAATATGCTTTTGGGGTTCAAATGGAACGCTTAGGAACGCATATGGCAACATGGGGGCCATGCCCCAGATTCGCATTTGGGATGGAATATGCTTTTGGGGTACATGCTGTGAGCCATGGGTGCCGAACGTGACATGTGTTGTGGCAGCATGACAGTGCATGGTTTGAGGTGTGTGCATGCTTGACATGGCCTGCATATTTGCTGTCTGTTGTGATTACTGGACATGGCATTGGACGCATCGTTATGAGTGAGTGATGGTTGTGTGTGAAAGCCAACGTATTGCAGTTGTCCCATCTCCTTGGTGTGCGTGCTGCCCTGTGCCATGTGCATCACTGCAGTGCTCGTGGGGGGTGTGGCCCATGTTGTGTGTTGTTGCTCACAGTGTGTCGTGCGCTTCATTGACTTCTGGCACATGGTTGGTCATGGGCATGTATCTTAGCGTGACTGCTGTATGTGTGCCAGCTGTGCGGATGACATGCCTTTCATGAGACTGGGGCTGACGGATGGGATGGATGGTATGTTGTATGTGCATGGTGTGTCTGTGTGTTTGATGGGTTCAGTGGTGTTCGTGTGCATTTCTGTTGTTCCGCTCTGTTGCGTCTAGTGTTGTTTGTCTTACATAGGCGTAGTTGTGGGGTGTGTGGTTGACAGGCAGTAGGGGCTACATGGACAGGACTTCAATGGTGTTTCGGTTGTGTGTGATGAGTTGCACAGTGGCTGCTGTGTGGTACTATATTCAGTGTGGCTTGTGTATGCAGACGTGGCTCCTTGGGTGTTGCTATGTCTGTGATGGGTCATGTGGGGTGTGAGTCTGTTGTTCATGTCCGTGTGCACATTGTTCACTTGTTCGTGATGGTGGGCGGTGCTGCGTGTTCGTCTGCTACGTGACATGTCCCATGTGTTGGTCGTGTACCGGTCCTCATGCCTCCAGTAATCCAGCCCTGTCCAGTTTCCCACCTGCAGGTTGTTCGTGCGTGCACTGTACTGGATGCCACATGGCTCTAAGCGGGGGGTGCTCCATGTTGCAGGTCTGTGGGGGTGGGGGGTGTTGTGGGTCGTGGGGTGGCTGGACACCCACTGACACCGATTGCTGTGGACCGTGATGTCTGCCTTTCGGCTGTCGTTGTGCACTGCAGTGGCTGACACGTGGCTGTGGGGTGTGGGGGATGCTCCTCCTTGCTGTGCTGTGGGACTAGGGGCCTGGTGTGTGTTGTACTTGGGCTGTCCACCGTCCCACCCACTGCACTTTGTGTTCCTGCCACTTACCTGTTACTTGTCGGTTTGTGCAGCTGTGGCGGACACATGGGTGTGGTGGGTGCTCGTTGTGGCGCTTCTGGCATATTTGGGGACCTGTTGGTGGTTACGTGGCTGGCTGAATGTACACATGTCCCCACGCATCTTACAGTTGTTCTGTTTGGGCTGTGTGTGGTGGTGTCTGTTGCATGTGTGTGTCGTGTATTGTGTGCTGGACATGGGGGTGTTTGTCCCTGGGAGCTGTGGCATGGTGGTGGTGCATGTGAGTACATAGCGGTGTGCTGGTATACATTAGTTTGTACTTACCAGCCTCCACTCCCCTGCTAATCCGGCGAGGATCTCGGGATGTATGATGACTCGCACCTTCTCCTCCCACGCTTTGAAGGTCTTGAAGAGCGCGGGATTCCCTCCGCCAGTGACGGCAGCCAGCTCTCTGTTTTTGCCCTCCTTCTTCTTGACCAGGCTCTTGACGTCATTCCACCGTTTGTTAATTTCGACTCTGTTCCTGGGCAGGGTCCCGACTGCATTGACCTGGTCTACGATCCGGTTCCACATTCTGTTTCTGGTGGCTAGTGGTGTGTGTTGGACCATGTTCCCATAGATTTGTGGGTGCACCTTGATGATCTCGTCGACCATGACCGTCAGCTCAATGGGCGTGAACTTGGGCATTCTTTGTGGTGCCATGGTGTTTGTGGTGCTGGTGCGGTGTGTGTTGTGTAATGTGCAGGGGGTTTGTGGTGCCGGTGTTTGGTGGTGGTGGTGGTGGTGGTTGTGATGTGTGCGTTTCTGTGGTGTGCTGTTGTCCTTGCTGTGTCACTGTGTCCTCTCCTCTCCTCTCTGGTTTGCAATGTTGCAAGGGGTTGTGGTCTGTGGGAGTGCTGCTTTTGTACTTACCTATGTGGGTGTGTCCTCATGGTCTGTTGTTTTCAGGTGTGTTGTGTCTGGGGTTCTGGCCTTTGTAGTTTTTGTTTGTCCGGGGGGTGTTTTCGGGATGTGTACTGTGCTTGTGTATTTGTGCGTGCCTTGCTGTGTGGACTTGTTGGCCATGTTGTGTGCTATTGGTTTTGTGAGCGGATGGTTTCTGTGCAGGGACGTGGGCGCCATGGCTTCTGCCGTGTCGATTCTCATCGGCGTTGTTTGCGCTGGCGGGCGGTATATTTGTAGTTTTCCGCGCTCATGGCGGTGCGATCGTAATCTCACGTGCGGTGTGTCGGCCGTGAGGGCGGGCGGTTTTGTGTTGTCGTGCGTGTTTCCGTCCGGGCGGGCGGTTTGACTCCGACTCGGACGATGGCGGGCGGTATTTTGTGTGATTTTTCCGCCGATGGCGGTTTTCGGTTTGTGTAATCGTAATGGCGTGGTCGGTGTTCAGACGGTGTGTGCGGGCGGATTTTTGCCGCTTCCATGCCTGGCGGATTTATTTACGCCGGGTATCGTAATGGGCCCCTTTGTTTGGTAATTGTTTTCCTTATATGGAAAACGCTAATTAAGAGTAATTTTTTTTTTGGGCGAGGAAGGAAATGTTGAACTAATTATATTATAAAAAATATGTGTAATATGTATTAAAATGTTTGAATATGTTGCAAGTATATGTTTAGAAATATTATTATTTGTGTGTTTATTATGTTATTTTTTATTTATGTTGTTATTATTTTGATAGATATGTTTTTAGTTTAATTTAATGTGATATGTATGTTTATGTAATTTATTGTATTTATGGTGTTAAAAGAAATCTTTTTTATGTATATTTGAGTTGTCGATATATTGTAAAAACGATAATATTGATGTCTATATTTTTGTAATCGATATTTTGGACATGTCCGATACTTATTTATAAACGTCGATAATTTGTATTGCGATATTTATGTGTGCGATATTTGTGTAGTCGATATAGTTGCATTACGATATTGTGGTATCGATATTAGTGTATTTTTATAATTAAGTATACAACATAGATATTTTTGATGTCGATATTTTTGCGTCGAAATATTTGCAGTTCGATAATGTGACTTTCGGTATTATGTCAGTGATTCGTTAATTAGCACAGAAGCAGTTGGGCGAGCTTTAATGGAGATATCTTGCCTCAGAAGGAAATGACTAAAGTACACCCATGCCGGACGTGCATTTGTACCCCCACTAGAATCAGTAGTATTTGGCCTGGCGGAGCGATTAATAGGGAGTCTATGTGCTCTATGTATTTAAGAGGCCATATCCCAGTCTGATAACTCTGGGAAATCCTTTCTAAAAGCTGGACAATGAACTGGCATGGATCCTCCCCTTCCTTCCCTTCTGGTATACCAAATATGTGCACGTTGTTTAGTCTTTGTCAGTTTTCCAACTCTTCAAGCTTGGCCTGTACGAGATACAGCTGACTATCATGACTATCTACAGTTTCTTTAGTAGCTACTCCAGCATCCTCTATGTCTGACACCCGTTGTTGAAGTTCCCCCATCTCTGCAGTAAGAGCTATTTTACATGGAGCCTCTGCCAATGTACGCTGTATAGCAATGTTATCAGCTCTGACTTGCGCATAATGTTGTTGCGTCTCGGCTCATTGAGTCTGTAACATCTGTAGAATAGTTAACAGTCTTGGCTCCTGCTAGTTGTCGGACAAGAAAGGGTCAGCTAGAGCCCTAGGAGGAGAACTAGAGGTGGTAGTGACCCTAGATGAGAAGGGGCTAGTCACGGATGGGGCTGTGGCCCCTGGCCTATCAATAACTAAGGATGTCAGCTCTGCTGGGCCTTGGTTATGCTTCTTCCCCCCTTAGGTGGGTTTTGAGAGTCAGTGGAGGCAGTAGACAAATGTGATATTCTTGACTTCTCCCTTAGACACACCCCGATTTTGCAGTGCGCTACCTTGGCCTTTAGTAGCCTTGTGTCTTGCCTGACTCTTGCCACATGTAAAGACACAACTATCGACCCGCTTCTTTGATAAATCTTGTTGCTCTTTCTTATCTCTTCCAGCACTACTAACTGAAGGCTTATCAGTCCACACATGAACTACCGCCCCTGCTTCCGTTGCACTCTCGCACAGATTATTTGGTCTTGTGTTATCAGCATTATCTGTAAGCGCTTCCTTATAGGCACTCTACGTTTGTAGATTAGTGGTTGTTACTATAGTGGCTAGACCAGGTGTGGCCATTGATATTGTTGTGGGATTAACCATATGAACCCCCTGTGCCTCGCTTAGCTCCCCAGCACTAGGAGCCTGAGTGCCTTCCCCACCCACATAGTCAGGCGCGCAGGCTGCCCCTTCACTACTCACAGCTCCTGGAATGTCATTGTCCCTCGCCTCAGGCAACTGACTGCCGCCTGGGAGCAATGTATCCAACTCCTGTCCTCCTGCAATGCTGTTTCCTTCCAAAGCTGTTAAAAAAGTATCCATATTACCGGCCGGGGCGTCAGCCATCAGCAAGTCAGCAAGTGAAGTTTCTCCTCCTGGAGACTCTTTAGTGTATGCCTACAAAATAGAGGCAGCATCCACTGTTTTGAGTAACTTCAAAATTGGCCGCCCAGTGGTGGTTTCAGGGGCAGCATTCTGCAGCTGAGAGGGCTCCCCCACCCTCTCATTTTCTAATTCAGCTTTTGTTCCCGGGCGGGCTTTGACCAGGTTGCGGGATCCTTTAGCAGCCCGGTTAGTATTGACTCAAGGCGGCGCCATGCAGATCCTCAGTTTATCAGCTCTTCTGAAAAACACCAAAGTCCAAGGCCCGTTGCGCCATAGGATGAAATGCAACCACATAGACAAACCGCGTCGCCGTCTTCCCCTGGTGTCAGGAGGAAAAAGCTCCCTTTGCCGGGACACGCCACAAGGCCTGGGTGAGAGCCGTGGCCGAAGCAGGATCAGAGCCAGGTGCGTGCCCTAGAGAAACACGGGGTGGAGCTCCCTGCAGCGAGATCAACCCACCATCCTCCCCAGCACAACAGAAGAAATCAGTCTCCTTGATCCCTCGGGCATCACGTTACAGGTCTTAAAGCACCTTCCGCTTTTTACCCTAACAACTCCATGATGCCACCTTGATTATTGACCATTGAAAAGGGTGTACAGACAGAATATCGAGTTGTTTATTTCGAACTACAACAATATCGAGTTTGAAATATCGAGGTACAAGAATATCGACAGCAAGTATATCGTAGCACAGAATATCGACAGTAAGGTAAGAAATATCATTTTTTTAAATATCGAAGACAGTAATATCGTTTGTAAAAATATCGTTGTTAATAATATCGATATTTATATTAGTGTTCTGTATTTTAGTATGTCTGTTAAAAGTATGTGATGCAATTTTTTGGTATAAGTTTAGTTTTTTTTAATGTCTGTCTTAAATTTTCAGCAGTAATTACTTTTATGAAAATTAATTTTTGCGTATTTTAGTTCTGTAGCGGGTTGTGGGTTTATAGGGGAATAGGGTGGGAAGTAATTTAATTATAATAAAGTAAAACATGTTTTTAGTAGTATTTAAAATTAATTATTATTAATTAATTATTAATTGGTTATTAATTAATATTAATTAATTAATAGATAATTATATTAATTGTGTTATTTTTTTAAGAGTGGGTAGTGGGTTTATAGGGGAATAGGGTGGGAAGTAATTTAATTATAAAAAAATAATTATTCATTTTTATGTATTATTATTTAAAATTAATTTATTATTAATTAATTATTAATTGGTTATTAATTAATATTAATTAATTAATAGATAATTATATTAATTGCGTTATTTTTTTAGGAGCGGGGTGTGGTTTTATAGGGGAGTAGGGTGGGAAGTAAATTAAATATAAAAAAGGTCAATATTAATTTCTATTTATATAATTAATTTATTATTAATTAATTATTAATTGGTTATTAATTTTTTATTAATTAATTAATTGATAATTATATTAATTGTGTTTTTTCAGGAGCGGGTTGTGGGTTTATAGGGGAATAGGGTGGGAAGTAAGTTAATTATAATAAAGTAATTATTAATATTTATTTATTAGTATTTATAAATAATTTATTATTAATTAAATATTAATTGGTTATTTAATTATAATATTTTTTTAATTGATAAGTATGTTAATTTTAACCCTCTGCTATCCAACACTTTCCCTACTGTTGCATTCACTGGAGTGGGAATAGTAATTTTACCCTCCGCAATCCAACACTTTCGAGTGGGAATAGTAAGTTGTACATTTCCGCTATCCAATACTTTCCCTACTGTTGCACTCACTGGAGTGGGAATAGTAATTTTTTCCCCTCCGCTATCCAACACTTTCCCTACTGTTGCACTCACTGGAGCGGGAATAGTAATTTTTACCCCTCCACTATCCAACACTTTCCCTACTGTTGCACTCTCTGGAGTGGGAATAGTAGTTTTTACCCCTTCGCTATCCAACACTTTCCCTACTGTTGCAGTCTGTGAAGTGGAAATAGTAATTTTTACCCTTACGCTAGCCAACACTTTCCCTACTGTTGCACTCACTGGAGTGGGAATAGTAATTTTATAACACAAAACCAGGAGTGGAGGGCCCAAGGGAAGTTTAGAGACCTGCACGGATAGTTTCCCCAGAACAACTATTATCTAACACCTAGTTATCCGTGGGTCTAACAGGCTTCATCGAAACCTTAAGGAGCTAGGACACAGGCAAAAGAACTCTCAATCAATCATTGTGGAGAGTCCTTAAAAAAGGACGGAATCCCATCACCCACCAAGGTGGCATGCTTCATCATCTGGGATTTCTCCTCTTGGCTGCAATGCCTAGTGCAGCCAAGGGCTACAACCCCCTCACTGTGAGGGAGGAGCTCAGGGATGTTTTTGTGAGATGCTATTCTTGTATAGGATCTACTCAAATCCAGGAGATGTAAAGCACGTTATATTTAAGTAACGGGCGCAGTGCAAAACGTGAAATGTGTGTTAAAACTGACTACCAAGAGAAAAGGAACTTTATTAGTTGACTCTTGGTGTCAGGATTAAAAACAGTGCATGTGCGGTTTGAAAATAATAACCGCGTCTGTCCATGTGTCAGGTCTACATGTTTCGGCCATTTAACCTAAAAAGTGTCTCGGCCTTCCTCAGGACCTATGATATTATATGCTACTGCGTGAAGAAGTGAAAAACAATATGTGTGGCTCAAATGTGATTTGAAACAAATACAACCTAGAGCACCTGTAGTTTCCTATTGTTGGAATACGATGTACTGGTGATACCTGTGGGAAAAACAGAAAAAGAAAAAGAGATCAAAATGCCTGTGTCTAGTAAGTTTGTGTTGAGTGAGTCAATTAGTACTCATCTCTAGACAAGGCAAGAAATTCTCTGCTATTATACAACAGCTATCACCCCAAATCACTTCGTGATAACTTGCCCTACGGGCAGTTCCTCCATGTTCAACGGAACTGTTCCACAAAAGAAAAATTTGAGGAACACGCAAAGACACTCTCGACATAACTGAAGGACAGGAAATATCCTAGAAATCTTATTCGTCGTTCTCTCAAGCATGCCTCTAACAATAATCGAGACGCACTTCTTGAAATCCCCACGCATAAACCAACATTGTCAAGATTAACATGCGTAAATACATTCAGCATGTTATCTAGCGGCATTCAGAAAAGTATAAAGAAAAACTGGCGGATTCTAAACATTGGAAATGAAGTGATACCACCACCCTTATTTTCTTTTAAATGAAGCGCTAACCTGAGAGACAGTCTTGTCCATACACGACCTAAAACCCAGACATTTACCACACAAGAAACATTGTGGAATTTACCAGCAGTGCAAGGGCATTTCCTGTGTGGGTCGTGTGCAGCATGCCCACAGACAAAACACACTACGACAATTGACATAGACACTGACAGACCATGGTCACAGATCAAGCATACCAACTGCAACTGCGACAAATTGATTTATTTGGTCACATGTCCATGTAAGCTTCGATATGTGGGCATGACCACCCATAAGGTTAAGCTCAGGATCCTTGAACATAAAAGTACCATTAGGTGTAGTAAACAAGCTACTAAGCTAACTAATCATTTTCTCAACATGAAACATAAAGCAGACGAACTTAGCTGGACGGTCTTAGAGCAACCTTTCATTCCAGCCCACATCACAGATGTAGCCAAGTTTCTGTTCAGAAAAGAACAAAGATGGGTTTTTAAATTACAGAGTGACAGTAAGGGGCTCAATGACGATATACCGTGGACCCTACTATATACCACCCACCTATCTTCCACTAATGATGTCAGAATCTTTAAGTCTTTCTTACACCTAAATTGGAAGGGGATGATCAGCATTAGAATGTCACACACTGGCTTACACAATAACAGAACTGGTGTAGGTTTTGCCCCTAAAAGTGTATCTGGCATGACCAACTACGGACTACGAATTACTCTGGATTATGGGGCCTATTAGGATGGCGGGCGGACTTTTGTCCGCCCGCCACCCTAGCGGTGCTGGGACCGGCCGCCAGTGGTGCGGCGGTCCCGCACCAGCGATTAGGATGCCACCGTGGCTGTGGCATCCTCCATTCCCAGCATGTGGCGGGCGGTGCACCCAGCACCGCCCGCCACAATGCTGGGAATGCATTGTGTGAATTGGTATGCACAAGGTGGCAGGCACCGCGTGGTGCCTGCCACCGTGTGCATGCCAATGTTGGGGGGTACCATAGGTACCCCCCAAGTGCAGCACCCCACCCCGCAGGGGGCCCGCAACAGGCCCCCAAAGGCATTCTCTGCATGCCTTTCCATGGCAGAGTCTCCGCC
The DNA here is from genome assembly GCA_963921515.1 of Calotriton arnoldi. Classification (NCBI taxonomy): domain Eukaryota; kingdom Metazoa; phylum Chordata; class Amphibia; order Caudata; family Salamandridae; genus Calotriton; species Calotriton arnoldi. The sequence goes on along the minus strand of CAWUFW010024791.1, from coordinate 38,491 downwards.
ATGGAAAGGCATGAGACCGCCATCATCCTAATATGGATGGCGGTGCCTGCAAGGCACCGCCTCCATATTGCAGGCCTTTTCCACACGGTAGGCAATCGGGCAGATTGCCTACCGGCGGAAAACCGGTGGACGGTCTTTCCGTCCGCCTGGGTCCCCACCGCCATACTAATATGGCGGTGGGGAACTGTGAGGCGGGCGGTGGGAAATGGTGGGTGGATCGCCACCGCCATGCGGGTGGTGGCGATCCGCCCTACATCCTAATCACCCCCTATGTGTTTAATACATGAGGAATAGCAAAAGTACTTCAAATTGCGATACAACACGACTCTTTACTGTGCTTTTATAAACTTACAGCAACAGAAAAGGTTTTGCATTGGGTAACAGGAGTTTTCACTAAACCGCTCCTACAAATCTAGTTAAAGCATTCCATCGAGCAAACTAGTAAAAGCTCGATCATTTTCTTAGTCCACACTTACAGCCAAAGCACTTGGGGCATACGCCTTTTTAGGCACTAACAAATGTTCTTTTCCTTTCATAAACAAAAGTCACAACCACCAGAGCCTGATGACTGTTTCACGTGTGCGTGCCGTATGTGACTTTGTAATAATGTTAGGTTTAGCATTTACGACACGTCAGGCTCGCAACCTCTCAGAATTCATTTACTTTGAGCAAGATGCCTTCACAAGCGGTAATACTTGTCCAGTGCCGTAAATATATACTACAACTCCCTTAGGCTTAAATGATGCTAGGTTTCGTACCTTTGTAACTTTTACACTTCGAGCAAGACGCCTTTAAAAGCGCTAATACTTGCCCAGCTCCGTGAACACATGCAATACTACAACTCCCATGAGCCTGTGGGTTGGATGGTAGTTTAAAGCGTGCATGTCATTACTGTAAGCCACGCTTTCAGGATAATTAGGTCAATTGGGTTTATTAGGAACACCGGTAAGGAGCTGTCATAGATAAAGTATATAAAGCTCACTTCAACCTAGCGTCGGTCACCTCCGGTTGCAGCTTCTGGAAGCCCGGGGTACCGACGGAAAGGTAAGCACACACGAGGGGTTTGTGAATTAGGCGTTAGTTACGCTTCTACTTTAATACACCAGCTTGGGCTTTTTCTAAACGGATTGCATTGCGGGTTTAGCCACTATCTTCTTTCTGGTCACACACCGGCGGTGTATGGGCAATCCAAAACCGCTGTAGGCACCTATTCTAGTGACATACTTATGGTAATAGTTCTACAAGAATGTTGGGCACCTGATGTCTTTCACAACATATAAATATAGTACATTCTATTGCCGCATTAGAGCGGACTAAGACATATGCCCTTATACAATCTTTGACTCTGACATGATCGTCTATATGGCCCAACAGGGAAATAATCCATACTACACTGCAATGCTAATAACTCCCAAGCTGACAAGTAGTAATGATGTGTACCAAAATAGCTTCATCTATGAACAGCATAGGACTGTGATAAGTCTGAAAATGCAGAAATATTTCTAAGCAAATCACATTTTGGCTAGGTATGTGTGTATATATATGTTCAAGCTTAATGACCTTGGTTATTTCTATGAATTCCCACATTGATCCTAGATAGGATTACAGTGTGAACAAATTGGTTATTAATTTAAAAAAAAAAGATTTACCAGAGTTGCAGGTAGACTTGTTCACAATTTTGAGTCTGATCCCTGCCAACTTTTTCTCTTTAGAGCGGCGCCTCCCGTCCTGAGCTGTTGCCAGGTGAGGTGAGGTTTCTTACTCGTACACTACGGGTAAGCTTACTTTATACAAATTTCATGATATTCACCGGACACATGTAGGTATGTCTAGAGATGAGTACTAATTGACTCACTCAGCACAAACTTACTAGACACAGGCATTTTGATCTATTTTTCTTTTTCTGTTTTTCCCACAGGTATCACCAGTACATCGTATTCCAACAATAGGAAACTACTGGTGCTGTAGGTTGTATTTGTTTCAAATCACATTTGAGCCACACATATTGTTTTTCACTTCTTCACGCAGTAGCATATAATATCATAGGCCCTGAGGAAGGCCGAGACACTTTTTAGGTTAAATGGCCGAAACATGTAGACCTGACACATGGACAGACGCGGTTATTATTTTCAAACCGCACATGCACTGTTTTTAATCCTGACACCAAGAGTCAACTAATAAAGTTCCTTTTCCCTTGGTAGTCAGTTTTAACACACATTTCACGTTTTGCACTGCGCCCGTTACTTAAATATAACGTGCTTTACATCTCCTGGATTTTAGTAGATCCTATACAAGAATAGCATCTCACAAAAACATCCCTGAGCTCCTCCCTCACAGTGAGGGGGTTGTAGCCCTTGGCTGCACTAGGCGTTGCAGCCAAGAGGAGAAATCCCAGATGATGAAGCAAGCCACCTTGGTGGGTGATGGGATTCCGTCCTTTTTTAAGGACTCTCCACAATGATTGATTGAGAGTTCTTTTGCCTGTGTCCTAGCTCATTAAGGTTTCGGTGAAGCCTGTTAGACCCGCGGATAACTAGGTGTTAGATAATAGTAATTTTATCCCCTCCGCTATCAAATATTTTCTCTACTGTTTTAGTTAATGTAGTGTAAAATGTATTTTAAAAGATTATTTTTTTAAATATTTTAATTTGTTATATATGTTTTTTGTTTTTAATTTATATTATTGGTGTATGTGTATATATATGTATTTATAATTTTAATATGTTTTTAACAATTTATAAGTTATTAAAATAATTATTTATAAATATTATTAAGTAAGTATATATATGATATTTTAGACATATATATTTTAATTTATTTTTATATTATATGTATTACTTATAATTTTAAACATTTTCTAATAATTTTAACTATGTTTTTTAAATTATATGTATTATTTACTCAAAAAATTTTAACATTAAAAAAAACGATATTTTTAACAACGATATTTTCTCGATATTTTTTTCTCGATATTTTTGTACTTACCATTATGTAGATAGGACTTCGATATTCTGGACATCAATCTTTTTTGCGACGATATTTTTGTACCTCGATATTCTGACAGTGATCCGTTGAAAAGGTCATTCTTCGGGGCATAGACAACTTGAAATCAGCCAGATGCTTTATTCCTTACAATATTTCTCTGGCAGAAAGGAAAGGTCTCCAAGGCCTAAAAAATTACAAAACCATACTTTTTAAACCAGCAGACAAAGGAAGAGGTATTGTCATTCAGAATTGGACTGATTATGACTCTGAGCTTCAAAAACAAATCACAGACATCAGACACTACGGAACTGATTTCCAATCCCCTTACTATTATAAAAAATGAAATTGTGAGGATCATTACTGAGGGCAAAGAATAGGGCTACATAACCAAAAGAGAGTTTGAATACCTCAATACGGAAACACTGTACATTCTGGTTATGTACATCCTGCCTAAAATTCACAAAAATGCCACAAACCCTCCAGGTCGTCCCATCCTATCCGGTTGTGGCTCGGTCTTGGAACCAATTGGACGTTACATTGACTTTTTCATCAATGTCCCTATACAAGAGACTTATGTGAGGGACAGCATGTTCATGATTAATCTCATTGAGAACATGTCTTTTGATACAGCAACAGATTGGCTAGCCACACTAGATATAGCATCACTATACACAAATATACCTCAGGAAGAAAGCATCTCACTAATAGAAAACCTATAGGATACAGGCACACATACCACACAAGTTCCCATCAGTGTTATTATCTCTCTCCTAAGAATTGCATTACAACACAACTATTTTATGTCTGATGGGAAATTCTTCCAGCATTGCTCGGAAACTTCAATGGGAGTAGTTTTTGCTCCCAAGCTGGCTAACATCTATATGGACAATATAGAACAAACGTATTTACTTTCCCTTTAAAACAGATATCGTCCCAATATCGTATGTTGGAAACGCTACAGTGACGATATATTTCTGATTTGGTCTGGCCCAAAATATAATTTCCAGGATTTTATAATATATCTGAATGGAGTCCAGAAACATTTGACCTTCACATCCACCATATATAAAACAGAAATAGCTTTTTTAGATCTAACCATTAAACATGAAGAAGGTAGACTATATACCAGTCTCAACAGAAAACCCACAGAAAGAAACACTCTCCTAGCCTACAATAGCAATCACCCTAGTGCTCTATGAGATGGCCGTTTGGCCAATTCTTACGTCTGGTTAGGAATTGTTCGCACAATGAGGACTAAATGAAAGAAGCCCAAATCTTGAGGGACAAATTGATTACCAGAGGATACCCCAAAAGAATAGTAAGGAACTCCCTTAAGCGTGCATGGTTCTGTCCAAGAGAGGAATCGCTTATTACAAAAAATAAAACCCCCATGGAAAAATTGATTTTAGTAACTACGTTTGGCACGCACACCAATAATCCCGCAACTTCATCCCAAAAAACTGGCATTTCAATGAAAGTATTGATCCCCATACAGAAGCCCCCATGTTTGCTTATAAATGTGACAAAAACATCAAAGATCATCTAATACACTCCTCCACACAACATGGTACAAATTCGCAAACCTAGGACTTTAGAAACAACATGGAGTCTTACCCCAGTGAAAGGTCATTTCCACTGTAGTAACTGCATTGCCTGTACTTTCTCCTTTGTTACAAAGAATTTGGAACATGGTAACATTAAGCAAGAATTTAATTTCTTTTTGAACTGCAATTCGCGCAATGTGGTATACTGCATTTGGTGTCCATGCAGATTACCGTATATTGGGCAAACATCACAACCCATCAAGACACGCATTTGCCAACACCGAAGCAGAATAAGATGTACAGTCTTGAATGCTCCTTTGGTTGCTCACTACATCGAAAAAAACACACAGTGGAGGATCAACAGTGGAAGGTCATTGATATGGCTGCCATTCCAGAAAGAGGAGGTGACATGGGAGAGATCTTACAAAGGACGGAATGCAGATGGATAGAATGGGTCAACTCGACCACTCATGGACTTAACACCTCAGAAGAATGGCATGATTTTGTTGCCACCCTAATGAACTAATTCTGTAAATCATGAACAGTCTCTGAGAAGTGACGAATTCTAGCTGCGAATTCTAGGATATAACAAAGGGATACAATTGCATGCACCCTCTCTGTATTTACAATAGAAACACTATTATCTTGTTTAACAAAGTTGTTTTATTCTAATTTCAATTGCTGAACTTATATATAATGTTTTCTTGCACATATAGAAAGAGACAACATACTGCCCTAAATGGAGATTCCATAGGCTCGCTAAATGAGCACAGAGTGGCACAATGCTAGTTCTCTCTGTTACCGTCAAGGTCTGGTTACGTCTTACCCGACGCGGCTCTGTTCTATATTTAGTTACGGGAGCCGCGCGCTGCACTCGTGTCAATAGACAGACAGAGGCAAACTTGAGCGGTCCTCTGTAAAGCGGCATGCTTAACAGCACGCTGCACGGCTGACTACGGTGGCCCACTTCCTCTGATGAAAACTAGATGTGTCATCCTTCATCTTGGCTAAGAGCTGTGCGCTCTTCTATACCTGCAATCTTAGCCCTTTTTTCGGTATGATAAGCACTCGACCACCGCAATTTCCTCTTACATATTTTCCTTTGCATTTTTAGAAGAAACTTGTCAACACAGATTGTCGTGTCATATTTCCCTACTAATTGGCAACTCTTTAAATGGATGCAATAGATCACAGCTAATTTCCAGGCTTATTTCTCTCTCCTTTCAAACAGTGCCTGGCTGGGCCCCATGTGAGTAATTACCTCCTCCCAATACTCCTTTTTGAGTCACTTCCAATATTGGTGTGCACTTCACCACTCTGACAGTGTATTGTTATTGATTCAGGTAATCGATTCATCACACAATGTTATGAACGACCGTCGTCTCCACAGTATGGCACGCCTCAGTTCCTAAGTGGGAAATTCTCACACATTCCTAATGTGTAATGCATGTGTTTTCTGATGGCAGGATGTTCACATAGATTCATGTATGATAAGTCAGGATTGATTAGTTTACGTTTTCTTTATGTACTATTTTTGCGATTTTACTAAGCATGATGTTTGTGCAATATACTTGTCTTACTGCTTCTTAATACTACACTTGTTATCTTGCTAAATCATTGCCATGCCCATCCTCAGCCTTTGTGACAGCTCTCCCCTGCTGAGTATCACCACGCCCTCCCTTCATTGTTGTCAGCTCCCCTGCTTACATGTGGGTGAGTCATCTTCCTTGCACCTGTCATTATGTGGGTGAGTCATCTTCTTTGCACCTGTCATTGAAACGTGTAGCAAGCCCCTGACAGACACACCCTCACGTGCACAGCTTCCAGCAAGTTCCAGCCTCCTATATAAGGAAGCCAAGTCACCCTAGCCATCGCTTTGTCTCTTTGCTGCAACACTTACCTGGATTCTAGTGCTCCTGCTCCGTATTCTTCTGTCCTCGACTTCCTCTTCGGGACTCTTTCAGCTGCTTCCGCTCATCCGGATTAGCAGCCTTGCGTCGGAGCTCCAACATGCTGTCTCCTAGGAAACCAAAAAAACAGGAAGAAAACTATAAAACAAGATAGAGAGAGCGCGTCTTGTATTCTACTCTGATCTAGAGGTACATTTTAGTTTTATTGTATTGCGCAGAGATGCTTTTTTCACGTGGTCAAAAACTCCTATTTTGATATTACCGCCAGAACAAGAGGTACATTTATTTTTTTTGTGTGGCGCAGAACTGCTTCTTTAGTTAAAACGTGGTTAAAGTGGTTAAAGACTGTTATTTAGTTTGTCATTTAATTTACATTGTTTTATGTGCCTTCTCTGTATAAAGGAGCAATAACGGTTTCACTCATCCGCTCAAGAGAGACCATCATTAACCCTTTTCAATCAACCCAGCTGAGGAAAACTTGTTTGTACTGCAAGGAGCAGTCGCATCTTCCAGCAGTAATGTTTTCTTTTCAATTTTGATGTTGTTTTGATACCTTATTGTGACTTACTTCATTTACAGAATGGATATATTTGCACTGTGTATTGCAGAACATTTCGGGCCAGATGTACGACCCACCAATTTGCGAATCGCAAATTGCGTGGCATTTGCGACTCGCAATTTGTGACTCGCAAATTGGGATGCACAACTGTGTCTGAGACACTGTTCGCGATTCCCAATTGGGTCGCAAATTGCATGCCTCATGCATATTAATGAGGCTGTCGCAATTTGCGACTCCATTGGGAATGACTGGCACTCCCAGGGATGGTGGCCTGCTGGGGTCAGCAGACCACCATGTCTGGGACTGCTTTTAAATAAAGCAGTTTTTTTTTCCCTTTAAATACAGCCCATTTTCCTTAAAGGAAAATGGGATGCATTTAAAAAATAAAAATGAAACTTTTCAGTTTCATATTTTAAGGGCAGGCAGGGGTCCCTGGACTCCTTCCTGCCCTTAAAAAATATTTTTTGAGCCACTCACAAAGGGGAAGGGGTCCCCTGGGGACCCCTTCCCGTTTGTGAGTGGTTTACCACCCTTCTGGTAAATTGCGACTGTTTTGCGACAGTCATACATAGCTTCAGGAGTCGCTAATAGGAAGGGACGCCCTTGGAACGCCCTCCATAATAGCGAGTTGCTAATCCTATTTTGCGAGTCGCAAATTGATTTGCGACTTGCAAAATAGGATTAGTACATGGGCAACATGTTTTTCGCAGTCGCAAACGGGTCTAAAACCCATTTGCGCCCGCAAAAAACTTTAGTACATCTGACCCTTCATCCTCTAACGTTTCCCTGGGAATTCCTATATCTCCACATGTTTATATAGTAAGTGCATCTGTGTATTCTATTGAGAATATTGATGAAAAATCGTCTTGTGATTGCAGATGTCAGCTTACGTTTGTCAGTGCTAATTAGTGATTCTTTTGTCCCCTCTAATAGAAGTTGCAGTACTCACACCCTGCCAAAATCCAGAGTATAGTCCGACCCTGTCCCGAGCTGCAAAGTCAGAGAAGGTGCAAGTCTTCATTCCTGAGACTAACTGATCCGGTGCAGTTGTTTTTCTCTTGTTTCTCTCCTCCAATTCCCCCCTCCTCTTGAGACCTTTCTGGGCACCAGTGTTTCTTTGTACATTGTTGCCGGATTAGGTCGCAGGTGGCATGGGTTCTCTCATCTCTCCCCAAAGGAACAACCTGGAATTCAGGTGAGTGGCTGACGCAACACACAATTACCTTTTCCATAGTTTCTTGACCTTCCAGTTGACTGATTCTTTCTTTCAATTATTATTTTTCAGGTGTCCCTCATTGTTAGGTCCTGATGAGACCCCCTATTGATTGTGGGGTCGAAACGCCGTTGACACACACTTAAAACAAACCATTTCACAGCTCTCACCAATGTTTCAGAAGGCTGTGAATAATTATTGTATACTTGCCAAATGGTCGTTTTTGCATATTATGAAACCTTATTGTATGTTACAATTTGTCACTTTAATATGTAGGTTCTAAGTTCACTTGAGACACCAAGCACTTACTTCTTGATTGTGCATCAATTTTTGACATAAACAATATTGCATTTTATTCTTTGGGTTCTGTGATTCTTCTTCTCTTTCGGTGCATCTTTACCCAGGATTATAGCCAATGTGCTTAACTATTATCAAGTATTCAATTCATTGTCCACAGGTACCTTTGTTCCTTAATATATTATTGATACCCTGGTTCCTTGTGAGTAGGGTGGCCCTTGTTTTCCTGAACGCGGTCTAGGTAGTGGAGCACAAGTCTAATTTTCAGGGGCACATTAAGCCTATGTATATTCCATGTGAGTGATTACTTTACCCCCAAACTTGGCTGTCGTACGTTTTTAAGTATGGTGGGTGTTGGAAGATGAGCATATAGCATCGCATTGTACATGAAATGTTGGGTGATGTGGGTAATGCACTTAATGCTGTAAAAACAAACAGGCCCGAACCCCGCCCACTTCAGAATGCAAAATTGCTAAAGACATTCCCTAGTACAACAACTAAGAAACAACTAATGAAAAAAATCGAACAAACCATAAATATAACATTTCTACTTATCAAATCCATCAGGGTTGCTCCCTCTTGAGGGGTCGCCAGGATCCCAGTATCCCTCCAGGTGAACGGAGGTGGCTGGGAGAAAGAGATTTGCAGTAGTCTCTTTATTGGCAGGAATTCCCAATGGGTCGCTTGGACTGCCATTGTGAAGTCCGGATAAAAAGTGATCTTATTGCCTTGAAATTCCACGTCTTTTCTGTCTCGTGCCATTCAGAGCACTGCATCTCTATCCCGATAATTCAATAGTTTTGCTATGATTGGGCGTGGAGGTGCACCAGACAGGGGTCATGCCATGAGGGAACGATGTGCCCTAGGGCTAGATTGTTGGTGTAAAAAATGGAGGTTAGCATCGTCTCGACATATGTCTCCATCTTGCCCGTGTTTGTTGACTCAGGCACCCCAATAATTCATAGATTGTTTTGGTGCAGGTGTGCCTTCAAGTCTTAGTTCTTCACCTGGATCACTGCTAGCACTTTCTTCATGTTTGAACATTTCATACTAACAAATTGTAAGTCATCCTCTGCTTTAGAAATCCGCTTCTCAGCCTCCGCAAAGTGGGACAACTGTTCTCTAGTTTTGCAGACATGTGATCCATTTGGACATTCAAAGTGTCTATTTTCCCATCAATAGACTGGAGGCTGCTCTGCACTGCCAGTAAAATAGATTTCAGTGTGGGCATCTCTTGAGATCCAGATGCCTGCTCTTGAGCTGGAAGGGCCTCTTGTGGCAGTCTAGTATAGCTTCTGGTGTCAAAGTTTAGGTGCGTTTGACTTCTGTCTGTTTTCCCCATGGTGGCCCCCGGCGCCGCTATGCAATCTCATTAACTCACTCACTCACTCTTAATCAGGATCCCTAGATCTCGATGCCAGTATCATCTCATTGATATTGTCACTGTGGATCAGGGCCGATCAAACGTGCACCACTGCCATCAGTCACCCCCACTGCCTTGAGGACTCCCAGCATGCGCCAGCCATTTTAAGCCAACTAGGCCCTGCACTCAATGTTCAGCTGCGGTGCCGCATGCAGTGCGGTAATCTCCCGTCCATCCACATTTGTACATAGAATATTGCCCCTCAATTTAGCAGACAGTAGATCCATAATGGGGCACAGTTGTATCCAGCCAAGTGGCACGTACCCTCCAAGTGCCGCATGGTATCACACAGTGCTCCCTACGAGTGCTTCAATGTCATCATAGATGGCACAGGCAGTATATTCAATACAAAGGCTCACCACAGCACCATGTGTCCAGGACATGCACCTCAGCACTCCACCTGCATCTCACCGAGGGCAATATCAGGGTTTATGGGCCTACACTGCATAGTAGTATGGCATTGGACCAGCCCTCTCTGGCAGTAGTTACAAGGTTAGGCCCAGTGGTGCTCAACACTACCAGGGAGTCAGTCAGCAGTCAGCTTCCTTCTCACCAGCAGCCGTGGTCATGTATGGAGCCACCGCAACCTCTTTGTCTCTTTCCGGGCTCACAGGGCTCCGATCCGGCAGGCGCCGGCCACAGTAGTTGCTGTAACACTTTTCGCCCTAAGTGGGATGGGTATGCCCAGACGTGGGTCCCTTGCTCACTGTGCCACTGGATTCAAGCTAGCCTGGCTGAAGAAGGGTGACATACCCTGAAACCGGTCTCAGGATGCTTGTTTCCGGTCCAGGGAGGACCTGGCCTGGCAGTTCGGTCTGGACTGTTCCCATGGGGCACAGGGTCAAGACTGATTTGCATATGGCTGGGTCCAAACTGGGGTGGCGTAGTGGGCAAAAGAACGATGGATTTAACCCAGATCTTTTGACTGGGGGAGAATGTTTGCATTGTCAACATTCCGTCCATCATTTGTTTGCTGTAACACCACAATAGTTTACGGGCTGATATTTATTGCAGGTAGAGCCGGGACTCAATCTATTAGTCTGGTCGCACGCGTATTCTTAGTGTCTCCTGACCGATTGCCTACCTTGATGAGTCCCAGTGCCGCAGCCACCGTACCCCACTAGGCCGTTAGGACCACGCTCAAGCTGGTCCCTCCTCAGCACCACGAGCTCGGCGGTCTCCACCCCGGCCTCACTCCAGCTAGCGGTCTCTAGATAGTCACAGAATCAGAGCACTAACGAGGTGCGTAGCCAGTAGCTTTGAGTGGATACTCCCTGTCCCGGGACACTATGTGGCGCAGCCTCCTTCTCGCTGTGCCCACAGAGGCCGCATGGCCAGCAATCACAGGCTGCTTGTTTGTTTGTCATCCAGTACTGCTTCATGGCAGCCACAAAAGGGCGCCATCTTGTTGTCTCTCGCTGCTAGGTGTTTTGGCAGGCAGTTTGGTTTGTGCAGAATGATGGATGGCAGGATAAATTACAGATTTTTATCGCCTGGCTGGCAGAACTACACTAGACTGGGGCCATCTTGCCAAGGGCTCTCTGGCACCCCTAGTTTCAGAATTTCCAGAATCATGCAAGCTGGTTTCTGATACTTCTCTTCCCTCTGAAGCAGTTTAGTATTTTATTAAGGTAGATGGACAGATCTAGTTGATGATGCAAGAAATTTTCTATAGAAATCCAGCACCTAAGGGCAACCAATGGAGGTTTCCAGGATGGAGGTGATGCGATCAGAGTTTTTTGTGCCTTTTACAAGGCGAGCAGCCATGAGTAGGAAGGGCCTGAAAGTGATGTGATTAGCCTGAAGGAACTCTGCAAGTAGGGCATTGTTGCCATTGAGGTTAGAAAGTGCAAAGGCTTGAAACACAATCCTGAGTTTTCGGATGGGTTGGAGTCTTTGATTTTTATAAAGAGGTAAAGTTAAAAAGATGCAGTTTTGCACAGCCTAACATCCCTTTCATCATTAGGCAATTCTTAAATAGTCTCTGCCTTTAAGCCATGGAACATAATTTCAGTTGCCATCAGTATCGGTCAGCACTGGGGATACATTTTCAATTCCCATTTATAGAGAACCAGGCACATTATCTAAACATATACAATTGAATAAAGAAATGGTAAATATACCCATGTTAGGAAATGGTATTCAAGACTCTTGGACAGAATGTGAGACATCACTCTTGGGAATAATAATACATGTAACTTGTGAAATGATTAATTTTTTACTGTGAGAAAGTCATCCTTTTTTCCCTGATCACCCCTATTTTTAGACTGATACTGGTGGTTACTGACTCTGCTTGTGCCCTGGGCTCTGCTATCCAGACCCAGGGTCAGTGCTCTGTTTAAAAGGTATATGCTAATTAGGTGTAATTACAATTGGTATGTAAACCTACCTGTAAGCCCCTAGTATATGGTAATGCTTATAGTTTAAGAGCTCCAGTAGATTTAATGCACTTTAGTGTGCACTGCTGTGCTGCCTGCTGTCATTTTTAAAGGCAGCCCTGCTTTGCAGGCTGCTTTTAATGCCGCGAGAATATCACCACCCGCCCCCTGGTTCTCCGTTGAACTAAAAATGGAAAAGACCAGATGCAAAAGGTTAGAGCACTGCTGGAGAAAGAATTACAATCCCGTTGCAAAGAATATGTATAAGGAGGCACTGAAGGAATTACACAAGTTAATGTGGAGGGCAAGGAGAGAATACCTGGTTAACCCCATAGAGAGCTCAGGAAACTCTGCAAAAGAAGGGGCATATTAACAAGGGCCTTATCTCCACTTTTTTGGCTTTAAAAGCCAAAAAAGCGGAGATAATATTATCGCCCTATCTACAAGGGGATGCTAACATGCATTAGCGCATGTTAGCAGCCTTTTCGCCGACGCCTCGCTCTGCATCTCTAATGAGATGCAAAGTGGGCGTCACTGGGCGTACCTCACACAGGGGGACTTGTAAAGTATCGCTAAGTGCACATCGCGATATTTACAAGGTGGCCCACGCATTTTAGCAGACGTTAGTTTTTGGCGAAAACCGCGGTTTTTTGCCAAAAACTAACGTCTGCTAAAATCCTGACTAATGTATGTGTAACATGGGAGGTGGATTATTGTGTCACGACCACAGGGTCATATCATCAAGCATATCGCCGTTTAGCAGGGAACATCGCTGAAAAACCAGCGATGTTCCCTGCAAAGCGGCGATTTCCCCTCTATCGCTGGAATTTATATTGCCATTGCGCTATGCGTTGTTAATACAGCGCAAGCATGGCGATAAATTCCAGCGATAGCCGGCGTTAACAAAAACCGCGCTAAGCGCGGTCAGCGGTAATTAACACTGACTCTTGTTGATATGCCCCTAAATCTTTAAGATTGTCAGATCTTTTACCAACCGGGCAGCATCGGAGGGTATCATCCACCCGTCCCCTTCCTTTGCGCAAGCCTGTCAGACTTCTTTGAGGAAAAAAATCCGAAATTATATTCCTCATTCCCGGCTAGGGCAAAGGATGTGACTATACAGCAACCTGCTGCTTATAACACCTCTAGCTCCTTTACTGTGTTTCTCTCTATCATTGCCGAGGAATCTCTGGCTGAACTGCAGAGATGCAAGTCAGGTTCTCCTGGAGATCCTTGCACCCCCACAGTTTTTTAGATCTTGGGCCCCACTGCTTAACCCAGTGTTGAACCATATTTGGAATTCCTCGCTGAAAGAGGACATCTTTCCAGCTACTTGGAAACAGGCATTCTTACTTCCACCGTTGAAAAAACCTAAAGCTGACCCAGCCGTGCTTAGTAACTTTCGACCAATATCCCTCCTGCCGGCACCTGCAAAAATGCTGGAGAAGATGGTTCAACGACAGCTAGCTGATTTCACAGAGGCAAATGGCCTCCTTCATGATACCAAATCGGATATTCACACTGGATATAGTACAGCGACAGCCCTGATTGAAGTAGCTGAATCTGTGAGGATGACTGTGGATGGTGGTGCATCAGCAATGCTGGTACTGTTGGACCAAGCGGCAGCATTCAACATGGCCTCACACTCAATCTTACTGGAAAGATTAACTAAACAAGTCCAGCATTCGGGGGGTGGCTCTCTCCTGGATTCAATCTTACCTTGAGGATTGTTCACAACAGATTTTCCTACGTCCATTTCAATCCACTCAAAAAACGCTAGTGTGCGGAGTGCCTCAGGGCTCTGCCTTGAGTCCGTTGCTTTTTAATATCTATTTGGCACCTCTGTCGGCACTCTGCAGCAGAAGGGTGAAGGCGGTCTCCTATGAGGATGGCACCCGGCTGGTGTTCTCGTTTAAAGAACATTCTGCGGACGCTTTCTACAATTTCAAGGAATGTCTGACAAATATCTCAAGCTGGATGAATAGTAATTGCTTGAAATTAAATGCAGACAAAACGGAGGTCCTGTTTTTTAGTCAGTCACCTCCTCCTGCCTCTGGTGGCCCACAGACATGGGACCTCCGCCGATTCCAACAGAGGCAGCAAAAAATCTTGGCAATAAGTGGGAAACAGACTTATCTTTTACAAAACAAGTACGTCAGATTTCGTCAGCGTGCTTTGGGAGGTTGCATTGCATAAGGAAATTCCTCCACTTGCTTCTGGAGGAGAGCCGCAGGATAATAGTCCACGCGCTGGTGACTTCCATGTTGGATTACCAACAGCTTGTATCTGGGGCTACCAGCCTACCTGATACAGAGACTTCAGATGGTTCAGAATGCCGTGGTAAGGCTGATTTGCCGGGTCCCTTTCCGGCAGCATATATCCCCCCACCGGAGACACCTACATTGGCTCCCAGTGGCTAAGAGGATTGAATTTAAGGCATTGACTTTTGCTTTCAGAGCTATGGGTGATAGGGGTCCAGGTTTACTCAAGCGCCGGCTCTGCCCATACCGACAGGAATGGACGCTTAGATCCAACCACCAGCGACTGCTCTGCGTCCCGCAATATGCTAAGGCCCAATAAGGGGGTAGGTCCTCTTCGGTTAGGACCGCAAGACTGTGGAACTCTTTACCAGCATACTTGCTCCAACTTGAATCAATCAATCAATCAATCACAAGATTTGTAAAGCGCACTACTTACCCGCGAGGGTCTCAAGGCGCTGAGGGAGAGGAGGGGGGGTGTTGCCGCTACTGGTCGAATAGCCAGGTCTTGAGTCGTCTCCTGAAGGTCAGCAGGTCTTGGGTCTGTCGTAGGTTGAGGGGAAGGGTGTTCCAGATCTTGGCGGCGCGGTGAGAGAAGGATCTGCCTCCGGTGGTGGTTCTCCGGATGCGCGGGACGGTGGCCAGGGAGAGGTCGGCGGAGCGGAGCTGACGGTTGGGAACGTAGAAGGAGAGTCGACTGTTGAGGTAGACTGGGCCTGTTTTGTGGAGTGCCTTGTGTGCGTGGATCAGGAGTTTGAAGGAGATTCTCTTGTCGACGGGGAGCCAGTGCAGGTTTTTCAGGTGGGGGGTGATGTGGCTGTGGCGTGGAATGTCGAGGATCAGGCGTGCAGAGGCGTTTTGGATTCTTTGCAGTCGTTTGATGAGCTTGGTCGGGGCTCCTGCATAGAGGGCGTTTCCGTAGTCGAGTCTGCTGCTGACGAGGGCCTGGGTGACTGTTCTTCTCGTGTCTGTCGGGATCCACCTGTAGATCTTGCGGAGCATGCGGAGGGTGTTGAAGCAGGAGGAGGAGACTGCGTTGACTTGCTTTGTCATGGTGAGCGTTGAGTCGAGGATGACTCCCAGGTTGCGTGCGTGGTCGGTTGGTGTCGGGGGTGCCCCTAGTGACGAGGGCCACCAGGAGTCGTCCCAGGCTGATGGTTTGGAGCCGAGGATGAGGATCTCCGTCTTGTCTGTGTTCAGCTGAAGTCGGCTGCACTTCATCCAGTCGGCGACGGCTTTCATTCCTTCGTGGAGGTTGGATTTGGCAGTGAGGGGTCCTTGGTGAGGGAGAGGATCAGTTGAGTGTCGTCGGCGTAGGAGATTATGTTGAGGTCGTGCTGTCGGGCGATGCATGCGAGTGGAGCCATGTAGATGTTGAACAGTGTCGGGCTGAGGGAAGATCCCTGGGGTACGCCGCAGATGATCTCGGAGGCTTCGGATCGGAATGGGGGAGGCGGACGCTCTGGGTTCTGCCGGAAAGGAAGGAGGTGGTCCAATCCAGGGCCTTGTCTCGGATCCCTGCGTCGTGGAGGCGTGTGCGTAGTGTGCGGTGGCAGACAGTGTCGAAGGCGGCGGAGAGGTCCAGGAGGATTAGGGCCGCCGTCTCGCCGTTGTCCAGCAGGATCCTGATGTCTTCTGTGGCGGCGATGAGGGCGGTCTCGGTGCTGTGGTTGCTGCGGAATCCTGACTGGGAGGGGTCCAGGATGCTGTTATCTTCGAGGTAGCGGGTGAGCTGTCTGTTGACGATCTTCTCGATGACCTTAGCTGGGAATGGAAGCAGGGAGATGGGCCGGAAGTTCTTGAGGTCGCTCGGGTCCGCCTTGGGTTTTTTGAGTAGGGCGTTGATCTTGGCGTGTTTCCAGCTCTCTGGGAAGGTCGCGGTCTCGAAGGAACACGAGTTTAGGAAGGCCTTAAAAACCTGGCTCTTTAAGCAGGGATAATATCCGTCTGTTGCGAAGTTGCTGATGTAGTCTGCAGAGCGCCGGGAAACCTCTATTTGAGGTAGCTGTGTGCTTTATAAATGTTTATTATTATTATTTTAAAATACAATTATATGGAAATTCGACTTTGGGATTAAAGATAT
Source organism: Calotriton arnoldi (assembly GCA_963921515.1). NCBI lineage: Eukaryota > Metazoa > Chordata > Amphibia > Caudata > Salamandridae > Calotriton > Calotriton arnoldi. The sequence goes on along the minus strand of CAWUFW010024791.1, from coordinate 21,841 downwards.
CTCCAATGGCTTAAACTGCCTTATGTTTACATATAGGTCACCCCTAAGGTCTCCCCTAGGTGCCCCAAGGGTAGAGTGCCTTGTACCTATAAGCAGGGACATTATAAAAAACATTTTGTATGCCCTGATGAGGGAAAAACTGCCAGTTTTGGTTTTCCCCACTGTAGTACATTAGCTCCATTGGCTAACATTGAAAGGCTTTATTAAACTTTGGTAAAGCCTAACTATTGACAGAAGTGAGCTAAAATGATGCTTCAAAGTGTCTAAATAATAGAATAAATCTAACAACTTGCCAAGGTTAGATGTATTATAACTATGACATAAGAAAATACGTTATAGATCTTGCTTTTCTGTTGTGCCTACATCCAGCTCCAGAGTGGCCTCTCCTGACTGGCCAGCCTTTGACAGGCTGAGGCAAGCTGATCTGATGAGGTGTGGAGTGGCCTGAAAGGAAACAAAGAGACATCTGGTGGTTGGAGATCTGCAGTGGAAGAGCAAAAAGCAGGAAGGGGGTTAGGTAGCCAAACTGGTCTTCAAAGAGGGAGACACACTTAAGACAGGACACCTACCCACTCCCACTTCTTGCATCCCCAGCCAGATTGGAGCCCCAGTAATTGCATTAGCAGAGGGGCTTGAAGGGGAGTGTTAGGGAACGTTAGCTACACAAGTAGGTTTGGTTAGCCAGACCCTAAGCTCCAGGAAAGATTTTCTCAATTTTGGATTTTAAAGAACAGTGTTTTCTGGGACAAGAATATGCCACACTTTGGAGGAAGTTGTCATACCTGAGGGTAGCACCCTGCACCTCTTTGGTCAAGTGCCGCCCTGCTTGTCACCCCAGCAGCCTGCATATATATGGGAGAACTGCCCCAGCAACTCAGATGCCTGCCTGAAGAAACCAGCAGAGGAAGGACTGCCCTGCTGGAGCCCTGGCCTGCACCAAGAGTACTGCACTCTAAATGACTGCACCTGCTGCACACTTTGGAACTACATCAAAAGAAGGACGCTGCCTTGCATTGAAAGTTTAAGGAGTGGACTTCATGAAAGCAACAGGTTAAAAGAGCTCCAACTGCATCATCTCCAGCAAGAAGAGACTGTAAAGAATTTGGCCGGGTGCATTGTGGGAACTGTAGTCCCAACATCCCAAGGAGCAACTCAGACATTCTGGAACCTTGGATTGGTGTTACAGACACTTTGGAATCCCAAAAGGACCTTATGGAGGCATCTCCAGAAGTTTGAGATAATTTGGAGCATTTTGACCAAAAAGCTCCATAAGTTGACCGGCCCGTGGTCGAAAGTTGACCCACAACCCGGCCTGAAATGCAGGTTTGTCCTGCTGAAGCTCCGGAGCTTTTTGTTGATGACTAGACTGCCAGGAGTTTACCGTGGCCTCCCGCTGGACCAAGCTGCTGTCGTCGCACCCAAAACCGGCCTGACGAGGAATCTCGCTCCACGTCGAGAAAAAAAGCTCTGAAAAAGTAAATCAGATGGTAAAAACTTGACCGGGCCCTACCGCTCACTTTGAATTTGGTCCGGGCAAGCGTGGCCAGATGTCGCTTTTGCCTTTTAGGCACTTGAAAGTGTTTATTCTTTAAAAATCCATATCTCCAGTTCCCTACATTGGATTTTTGGTTGTTTTGGTGTCATTTTAATGATAAAAATATTTCCTAATTTCATAAATTGGTATTGGATTTTAATTGTGTGTTGTGTCTTACTTATTTAATGTATTGGGGTTTTAAAATGCGTTACACACCTGTCTCCTAAGTTAAACCCACAGTATTTTGGTACTTACATGCGATCAATTTCACAGATCTTCTCACAGTACTAGTTGCAATTCTCAATGTATGCAAACGACATTCAAGTTCACTTTCGCCTAGACCTTTACCTGGACGAACCAAAATGTCAGAATTTAGACCTAAGTACTTGCTTGAAACACAGCCTCCACACCCTCCACTGTACGAAGGACAGCTATTGTCATTTGAAAGGAACTAAAAAAAGATATCCTGACAATTGGCAATGCTCTAAAATGAGTAACCTTCCATTTGACTGATGATTTAGTGGCAATATGAACTGTTGTGGGAGCCAAACCCCAATATCCTTCTGAACCCCAGTATTGAAAGACCCTCAAATTTTGCCTAATTCAGTTCAGCCTCATGATTCCTTCTCATTGATCAAGCGGTAATAGACTACCCTCCCCATCAATACCCCAAACTTAGCAGAGTAAATTAATAATTAGAAACTGGGACCACTCAAGGACTAGGGGGCCGATTCACAGAACTAATCTGAAATAAAATCCTAAACTTACTACTTTTGGTATTCACAAAAGGCATTTAGTAGTAGTTAAGTTAGGATTCCTAACTTTACTACTACTAAACTGAGACAAAATCCTAACTTTACTACTTTCGGTATTCACAAAAGGCATTTAGTAGTAGTCGTAGTAACGTTAGGATTCCTAACTTTACTACTACTAAATGCCTTTTGTGAATACTGAAAGTCGTAAAGTTAGGATTTTGTCTCAGTTTAGTAGTAGTAAAGTTAGGAGTCCTAACTTTACTACTACTTAATGCCTTCTGTGAATACCAAAAGTAGTAAGTTTAGGATTTTATCTCAGATTAGTTCTGTGAATCGGCCCCTAAGTTCGAGATCGATGCTAAGTTTTAAAGATTTAATTGTGTCCTTAATAAAACATTAAAGCGAAATGTCTAATTTTGTCATTAAGACTAAGAATTCAGAAATACAGAATCATAAATTTTAGCAGGACCCTAGTCAGTTAATGAAAGTTCCTCTAAATTCTAAGTGTCAAACTCATGAAGAGTACAGAGTCTCAGGAGGAAAATTAAAAGGCACCCTGATCGCTCAAAACCAGGGATTTTCATATACATTTTATGCATATTATTTATTAAAACTACAGATTCAGCATAGTGTGATCATGGTTAGAATGCACTGGCAAATTAAAAACATTTTTGTAAATTCAAAAGGTTCTTAACACTAACCCATTTCTTAAGGTAAGAGAAATCTTCCACTTGCTTTCTCAGCAAGTGCACTACGGAGATGTACAACCCAATATGAAACATTTTTTAAACAATAGCCCATAGAATCATGATTTTCTGCATGTTTACATCAGAACTTTCAGCTTAAATCCTTCAAATGATACATCAAGTACACTATTAAAAGTTTAATCCACAATAAATGCTTTCTATCAATCAATCAAGGATTTATAAAGCAGAGCAAATCACCTGTGTGGGTCTCAAGGAGTTGCTAACTGCTTCATGGTGATCTGTCATGTGAGTCCTCTCCTGAATTGCCACAGCGATGAGGCAGTCCTGAGGTTCAGGGGAAAGTTGGTCCAAGCTTTGGCCACCAGGTGTGAGAAAGAGCGTCCTCTGCTGTTGCCTCGGCGGATCCAGGGGGTGTCTGCGAGGAAGAGGTAGGCAGATCATAGGTGTCTGGTTGGTTGGTGGAAGGTCATGCATTTGTTGATGCATGTTGGTTTTTCTTTGTGCAGGACTTTGTATGTGTGGGTCAACATCTTGAACTGGGAGCCTGTGTAGCTTCTTGAGGTGGGGTGTTGTGTCATGTGGGTCTGTCTGGGGAGGTTGAGGATGAGTCTTGCCGCTGAGTTTTGTATTGTCTGTAGTCTCTTCAGGATGCATGCGATGATTCCTACATAGAGTACGTTTTCGTAGTCCAGCCTGCTGGTGACAAGGGCTTGCGTGATGGTCCTTCTGGTGTTCAATGGGAGCCACCTGAAGATCTTGCAGGCATGCGTAGGGTGTGGACATAGGCAGATGAAACTGTGTTTACCTGTTTCTTCATAGATAGCTTGCTGTCTAAGATGATGCTGAGGTTGCTGGTGTGGTCTGTTGGCGTGGGAGATGGGCTGGGTTCAGCAGGCCACCATGCATAACTCCATGATGACGTATTGTTCCCAAAGATTAGAACTTCTGTCTTGTCCATGTTGAGCTTGAGACAGTTGTTCTTCATCCAATTGGCAATGTTCATCATACATCTGTGGACGTTGGCTCTGGTGATGGAGGGGTCTTCTGACAGCGAGAGGATGAGCTGGGTGTCGTCGGCGTAGGAGATGATGGTGAGTCCATGCAATCTGACGGTGTTGGCAAGGGGGTCTTGTACCTGTTGAAGAGGGTGGGGCTGAGGGACAATCCTTGGGGACTCCGTAGATGATCTTCTTGTGTTCTGAGGTGAACAGTGGGAGACAGGTTGTCTGGGTTCTTCCAGTAAGGTATGAGGCAAACCATTTGAGAGTGTCTCACTGGATTCCGATGTGGTGGCATCTGACAGGTCCAGGAGGATGAGGGCTGCCATTTTGCCTCAGCCTAGGAGGGCCTGGATGTCATTGGTGGCTGCATTCAGGACTGCCTCAGTGCTGTGGTTGGCTTGGAACTCGGATTGAGAGGAGTCCAGGTGTTCGGTGAGCTGCTGGTTGATTGCCAACTCAAGAACCTTCTCTGGAAGGGTAGCAGGGAGCTGGGCTGGTTCTTTAGATTTGCTGGGTCGGTGGATGGTTTCTTCAGGAGGGGTCTCAATTCAACGTGTTTTCATTCCTCAGGAAGGACGAGTTGGTGGAGGTGTTTAGAACTTACTTGAGCTCATCGCCAATCATCTTGCTCTCGAGGTTGAAGACGTGGTAGGCTCAGGGGTCCCTGGGTGCTCCTAGGTGCAGAGTTTATGATGGAGGTTGTGGCTTGAGTTGTGAGAGGGTCCCAATGGGTTTGCAGGTGTTCAGGGTTTGTGTTTGTGGGTGGGAGGAGGCTGATGCTGTTGGCGGTGGGGGTTGGGGTTTGAAGTTTTCATAGATGACTGAGATCTTGTTGTGGAAGAAGTCCGCCAGGGTGTCACACAGTTCTTGGGCGGGGGTGATTTTGTTCTCGGTTGCTACGGGATTAGAGAACTCCTTCATGATGGCAAAGAGCTCCTTGCTGCGGTTTGTGCTGCTGTCTATGCAGTCTGCATGGGCGTTGTTCTTTGTTTCTTTCCGGAGGCGGTGAGTGCTGCCTTGAAGGTGGTATGGTCTCCTGTCTCTTTGCTGGTGCACTAATTCCTTTCAAGTTGCCGGCAGTTGCATTTGGTGGGTTTCAGCTCTGCGGTGAACCAGCTGGCTCTTCAGGCAGGTCCTTTGGATTTAGCTGGCTTGGCGGGGGCGATTGTGTTGGCGCATTCTTTGATCCACTGGGAGAAGTTCTTTGCAGCCTTTTTTGGTTTGGATGTTGTGTCTGGGAGGTGGGAGTTGAGAGCATTGCTCCACTAGTCTTCTGTTATCTTGTTCCAGTTTCTGTGTGTGGAGCTGGGGGGCATGGTGCCAGTGTTGGTAGGTCCTGAGATTATAAAGTGAACGCTGTAGTGGTCGGTCCAGGTGAGCTGTGAGACGGGGTTGTACTTGACTCTGTTGCTGGACGTGAAAATTGGGTCAAGTTTGTGTCCTGCGATGTGGGTAGGGTTTGTGACAAATTGCTTGAAACTAATGTTGCTCATGCTTTTCATGTCTGATGGGTTAGTGTCACTGTGGTCATCGAGGTAGAAGTTATGATCCCCTAGGAAGATGTAGTGCTCAGAGTGAATGGCGATTGGGGCAATGAGGTCAGAGATGGAGTTGCAGAGGCTGGGGCGTGGTCCTGTCTTGTTTGCAGTGTCTCTGGCGTTGTTGCGTGCTTCGGTGTTGCAGGTGAAGCGGCAGTGTTGGCAGCAGAACTGTGTTCTGATGCTGCGAGGGGATCTGCGGCAGCAGTTGTTGTCGATATGCCTGGGATCCAGGACTCGGAGATCTGCGGTGGTTTAGATGTGCGGGGTGGAAGAGCCAGGGTTCCTGGTGCTAGGCGCAGTCCAGACATGGACAGGCGTGGATGGGCTTGCCTTTGGCTTGCCTGCTGTTCGCGTCTGCTGCGCACCCGTGCTGCGGCCTCCTTTATTAGGTACTAGGAGGGGTGCTGGGAGGTGGGAAGCGGGAGGGAAATAGTGGCGAAAACAGACAGACAATGAGCGGTGGCGGAGGAGCAGCGGAAACAGTAGAATTGCAGCAAAAGAAAACAGGTGAGACAGCTATGAGAGTCTGAGAGTGTAGGAGTTAACACAGATAAAAAACAATCGTACAGTGGGGCTAATGAGATAACAGCGTTACTGACTATGCAGAAGAAAATTCGGTGTTACAGGCTGGAAACAATGCTGCGGCAATGTAATGGAATACAATGTAACAGTAAAAGCAGGCAAAGAATATGGGTGTCGAAACATGGTGAAAACTGAAAAAACAGCTGCTGCGGGTGAACAGTCACGCTGCAGAGGGGGAGAGAGGCACTAGGAACTGCTTCTTTTGCTCTACCTACCTATTCTTTCGATTATTACAATATGTTTACTTCATTGCCGTGTTCCACAGAAACTGTGGGGAAAGACGAATTGCAGCGATCCACTGATTGGGATGGGGAATGAGCAGGAGCAAGATGAACAGACCTCCAGAAACTGCATCTAATTAAATTAAACTGTCTCGCATTGAAAATGTGGCATAACCAGACTACATTTTTTTTCACTCTTCTAAATTAAATAATCATCTCATCTCAAGTGCAAAATCAATAATTCATTGGTTACTGTCATATGCATGAGTAAAATTACCAATTCACACAATTAACTTGTCACCCAAAATTGCACATCTGAAAAATCTTTACGCTATGAACATAAAACAATGGAGTGGAATAATGTCCTGAGCAATTGCAAGCATTCCACCCATCACCTTATGTTGTTTAATGATCTATGAGATGTCTATCCCCCACAAAATTAATAAATGATATCTTGTGGTTTGGTTCAATAAAGATCAATTGTATGCACGCCATGTCAGCTTGGTCGTCAAATATTAAACTCCAAGTGGTGATTCTTAAATGAATCTCCCTCCTCTCCATTTTGTACCCCCCAGCTTATGTGAGCCCTAAGCAACCCAGAGAGCAGAGCCAAAGGAAATGTGAGGTTTATTTACCAATATAAAGGCCTACAGGACAATTTAGGTCCAGGTGCCAGAGACTAGACTTGCTACTAGAGGGATAGTGAACTTAGAAAGAGGACTACTCTGCAAAAATGGTGGCTATCTTCGCCCGTGAGATTCAAAAGAATTATCCTTGAATCCATTGTAACAGAACATAGCCATTTTCGAAAAGTACTGGACCTCATCGGACCCTTCAGCTAATTAGGAAATAGCAAATTCAAACATTGTTTATAATAATCAGAAGCAGAAATCACTACAACAGACTTCCGAAAAGGAGGATCTGAAAGTCCATTTAAAAACAAACAAGGGTGTGCCTGCTCAGTGCAACTAGTCTCTGCTGGGCTGAAAGAAAATCCAAGTGCCAGGATGCGGTCAGTGTGCGAAGAGGCAGGGCGAAGGCGGACGCTCACAACAACAAGCGCTAAATAGTGCCACCATCACTCCTGCTACTTTTAATGCCTGCTCAGTGCACCTAGACTGTGTTGGGCTGAACGGACTCCAAGACCTCCCATTGTCTTAGTGTGCGGGGAGGAAGCGGGCCCTTGCAGCAAAAACAGCACTATATAGCTCTGCCATCAATCCTTCCGCGTGGGATGTTCAAAGGAGTGCACCCGGGCAAACCCTGGGGCAAGGGCGGACCATTTTCACCCATCAAAGCCCAGAAGAGGCTGGGCCACCCTTCTTGGCTCACTGACAAAATCAAGGTACTGTTGCTTTACCCATGTCTGACTCTGTGGCTGTGTGCTCTGTGTTTTAGTGAAAGCCTAGGATGGGACGGTTGACTTGGGTATCACCTGACATTGAAAAGACTTTCCTGCATTTAACAAAAGGGATACTGTCTGCCATGCCACCATTATTTGATGATTATATACGTTGATATAGGCAAGAGGAAAATCAACTCCAAATCAGACAGCAAGCAAAAAGTACCACTTTGGATTTCTTCCCAGCATGGGTGTTTGGGGTTATCTCTAAGGAAATTGCTCTGGCAGAGATAAGGCTCTCATTACCACATAATGATCCTATTTCAGTCCCTCCTGCAAGAGAGTATTTCAATCAGCCACCAGCGGAAGCTCCTGAAGTAACAATATTGTCCCAGTGCGACCCGACTGCTCTTGACTGTTCTCATAGTAGTGACATTGGCTCTATACTAAAAAGAAAAAGAGGGGCCAAGAGACTTGTGGCTTAGTATGAGCCTGTGGTTGATTGTCATTGGGTCCCTCAACTGGCCGAGTTCTCCGGGAAGGGAGAAGACGTTGACTGGGATATATTTTTTGATAAACGTAAGAATATGAACGACACTTGCGAGTCCATTGATGAAGCGTCTTTGTTAAGTGGAAAGGGAAATTGCGAAAATAACAACCTGTAACGTCTGGGAACAGCCTGTTCTGTTTTGGCTGTGCAATCTTGTGGGATCAAGATGTGAATGCCAGTAGCTGATTTGCAACACCACCGGAGCCCTGCAACCAAATGAGAACGGATACAACTCCAGGTGAGAACAGTACCAATGGTAAAGGAGGAGTGGAGAAAAAACACAAGATGGTGCCCTAGGGTCCCTTCAAGTTGACTCCATCAATTCTCTGCACTACAGATTTCTTGAGTGTTTGAGTGTCGTGGTATGTCTCGAGTAACACAATAAGGTTTAAGGACCTTCACCTCTACAGCATGAAAATAGACATACATAGAACATAAATTGGTAAGTGGTTGTTCTTACCTAATACCTAATACCTCCCATTTTCCCACTAGAATCTAGTAGCTGGAACGCTGGGAATGCAGTGTAAATCCTAGGAAAATGAGACAAATACAGAACATAAACTAAGGACTCAGAATATTCCTGCTACTAGAGTACCACTATACACTATAAAGAAAAAAGGGGACCAGTGCAGGTCAGAAATGTAATTCCTTCAATGTCTTGCAAAGAAAAACCAACAACTCCATATCAGAAATGATTGAGTAATTTTCCAAGGAGCGCCAGGAAAATCTTTAGAAATGATTGTCTTTAACTTTCAATCACTGTGCTTTAGTGAAATAAACAACAAATAATAATATTTTCCTTCCTTATATATATATGTGTATATGTGTGTATTTATATATATATTTACCCGCCACTATGTAAACTGTAAAAAAAACCTTGCACATTGGATGTTCTCATCAGTGATGTCATCAGTGATGCCACCAATGATGCCATTTGCGATGTCATCAGTGATGCCATAAATTATGTCATTGAACATGTCATGATTCGTGTCATATGCGAGGTCATAAGCAGTGCATGGCGGGGCCCAAGTTATTGTCAACCCTGCTAACTGTAACTGTTGAATTTCTGTTTTTTATTTCAAAACATTAATGTTGTCATTGAGAAATGAACCTAACTATAACATTACTTTAACCTTTGGTTTTTTTCAGTGAATTTCTATGGTTTAAAAAAAAACATTTTTTCATCGCACTTAACTATAATGTTACTTTAACCTTTGGTTTTTTCAGTGAATTTCTAGGTTTTGTTTAGAGTAATTTGGTTTGTTGTTGTGTCTACATGATAGAATAACTGAATAATATATCTTGTGTGTGGACATTATTCTGAAAGAAAATGGCTTTCACATTGAAACTTAGCAGGAAAGGGTGCACACTTTGCAAAATGTTTCTAAAAAATGATGTTTGAGTATAAAACAGAGAAATAGAACAATATTTATGTTGGGATTGTCTATCTCCTTAGTTCTTCTAACTCTCATATTGAGACATTTTCCCAGGAAGTTCATTAATATTGTAATAGCATACTTTTCATAGCCTTTGTTTGTGTTTTTAGATTAAAGTCTGCATTATAATTAAGGAGAATATTCAGCTTTTTTAATATTGTATAGTATTCGGTTTCATTATATAAATATATTCTTTAAGTGTGTGATTACTCACTAGAGTTTTATTTTTGGTTTTAATCTACTGTTTGAATGTCTTTTTCATGTGTTCAGTTATTATTTAATGTTCATCTGTAATAAGAGGGTCATTAACATGGCTGTAATCTGTTTTTTTTTAAAAAAGCGGTGACTCTCGCGAGATGCTCGCGGGAGCCGAACACACAATCCCCTGCTTGGACTCCGAGGGGGATGTCCTTCCTGATCGACTCTTGCGACCCTCCTGCGAGATCGTACATTGGGATTAAGTTAAGAACAGTGTTTTCCTGTAATTCTGAACAAAGTAACAGATTACAGATGTTGATTAGATTAGTAAAATTGATTATGATTTGTTCCATTGAATATATAAAGCAACAATATTTTTGCGATCTTACGAGACGCTTGTGGGAGTCGAACACACAACCCCCTGCATGGACTCCATGTGGCTGTACTTTCTGTTCCAATCTACCTGCAAGATTGTGCATTTGGAATTAGATTAATAAGTGTTTTCTTGTAATTCTGAACAGATTTAGGCATTTGAGATGTTGATTACCTTTGAAAAATTGATTATGAATTGTTCCATGAAATATATAAAGCAATATTATTTTTACGATCTTCTGAGACACCCGCGTGAATCTTGCTAGAAGTCCGGAAAGGGAACTACACCCTAAGGAAGGTTTGTGATTGGTTCATATGGATGTCTATATTTAGAATAAGAATATTCCATCCTTTTTGCTTTATTTCACTATTGAATTTTGGTGAGGGTAGACATTTCTGGTTTGCTTACCTTTCATTTTTCTCTTCCAACACAAAGATGTCTTCATCAGATTCTGATGAGCAGGCAGGGGCAGCTGCATCAGCTCAGCCACTTCAGCCTCCCAAGAAATCTTGGTGTGATAGTTCTCTGAAATGCGGCCAAGTGGCAAAAAAGTTTCTGCAAAGTACATCATCTGTAAACTTTGCAAGAAATAAACAGTATAGTATGAGTACGACAGGCATGTGGAGGCACCGCAGATCTATTTATCTGCTTAGGCTTGCTCGGGCAGAGTTGGCTCATGCTATGGAGCTAGACAACTCTTCAGGGGCTTCCACATCATTTGCTTTGGGAGATACTGTGCCAGTGCCGGTAGTAGGTGTGCTAGCAGACAATAACCCTGCTTACCTGAATAAAGCACTATATTGCTGCTTGTGTATGAAGATAATTTTTTTCATCAGAGACAATCAGGTCTGCCCAGAAGAAGTTTGTCCAAGATCACAAATGCCAGGCAGTAGGTTTCTTTTTAAAACAAATCTAAATTTTTCTCCTTTTTATTTTTAAAAGAAGATGTTGTTGGTTTTGTTTCACATCTCAAGTTATATGTTTTATCCTACCCTCTTAAAAAGTTTTAAAATACCCAAAAAATATTAAAAATGTTAAAACACAATAATGTATACTTGGTGAAAACTGTTAGCAAAAAAACTGTTCTTTTTAGTGCTACCCTATAGTGTCATGATCTATGTTGTTTGTACTATATTTTCCTTTTTTTTCCTTCTCCAAATCTCTCACCAGACTCATGAAAGAGCCATAAAAGCCCACCATAATCACCAGCTCGTGCTAGCCTGCAGAAGCTTGTTATTGACTCTCAGGCTCTCGCTGTGGTGGCAATGACCTAGGAACAATCACAGGTGTTGCACTTGAAAAACAAATGATGTCTCTCTTTTGTCACACTGCCTTTGTATACTCTAATATATGTCAAAGGGAAAAATGGCAGTGGTCCAAAGACTTTTGTCCTAAAATTGACAAGTCCCAGAAACATAATAATAAAACAATTTCTGCATTTCTTTGTGACCATGGCATGGGCTCTACATATCATAACAGTAGTTACGAACAAAGGGGCAACCCTAGAACCTGAACCAGGGTCTAAATAATACTGGAATCCAAACAGTGGTACAAGTACAGCATTAAAAGTGAGAAAGGATTTAAAACATAAGGAACTAAATCCTAAGACATTGAGTTAAGAGGAAAAAAGAAAAAGAAAGCTAGTGCTGGCCAACTGGTAAACCACCCAAAACCCATATACAAAAATTCACTTTAGATTTGTAAAATGTATTATCAAAAAGTCATACATACAACAATAATGGCGCTCACAAGGTTACACAAACAGTGTTACAATTATAAACAATGACATGTGTAAACAAACAAGGCGTGGCTGAGGGAAACTACAAAACAGGGTTCAAAACTACAACTGAAACACACAACAAAACAATGTATCCTCTTCATTTAGAGCCACATGTTAGCGTCGACGGTGTTTCGACCCGTAGTTATTTAAAGGATCATCATCAGGACAAAACATCAGCAATGAGAGCGTCCACTAGATATCTATAAAATATCTGTAATAAAATATATACACGGGTATCAGATATTATTCATAGACAAAAGAAAGATAAAGGAGTCACTCGTATGGCCCAAAGAAGTGAACAGCTGGATATGTGATCCACCCAGAGAGTATATGAGAGTCGAAAAGGAGAGAATTCAGAAGATTATACCACCAAAAATTGCATTAATAGGATCAAAAATAATAGGTGCAGTAGATATAACTCAAAATGAAACCAGAAGATTTTTAGAAGAAAGAGAAATAACCTGTATCATCAAGAGGAATTCCTCCGATTAAAGGTGCATCAAGCACGCAACCTCCAATGCAGCAATCCCGAGACAGAAAATATAAAGGGAAAAAGGGAAGAAAAAAGAAACAGAAAACTAAGTAAAAAGGTCCCATATTCAATATGGAAAAAAGGGGGGGGGGGGAGAATGAAATGAACAGTATATAGACATACCTATTGGCAATAGCTGGCCAAATTAGGAGTAATCAATACTTCTGCTGGAGTCCTTAATTTCCAGGGCTACAGAAAAATTATGATCTAATAAGGACAAGGGAACAAGAAAAAAGAGAAGTGGAAAAAATGTAAAAACTGAAATTTATCAACTAATAAATACATAGGATGTAAAGATTACATACTGTACCTAATCACAAGTTAAAAAAATCCAACCGTCATGCTGGTAAAGGAAAACCAGTCGGTTTGCTCAAATAAACTGTAGATATAAAAAGAGGCCAATAAAGGCATGTTCACAACTCATGTAAAGCAACATGCATAGTGGCCAGCAAGGGCCACATGCAAAAATACCAGTAGGGTGCAAAAGTGGAAATGGCTAGTATCAACATGATATATTATATGGAGCAACTGTGTGCAAAACACACCAGTGCAACCCTGAAGAGATAATATTAATGACAACATTGCAGGGCCCTAAACTGTGCAAAATGTATTCGTATAAGGTGAGAAGGTCAACAGGACCTTGCAGTCTGCAAGGTTGTCCGAAGCTAAAACAGATATGAAAAGGAGTTAACCTCACGCAAAGTGACATACCTGGTGGCCAACAGGGGCCACATATAAAATTCCAAGTGAGGTACAGAAGTGAAAATAACTGGTATCGAGCGTGATATGTTAGATGGAACATCTATATGCCGTCAAACCGCTACAACACTACAATGGTAATATTAAAGCCAATATTATTGTGGTAGTATTAAAGCCAACATTCTAGATGCTAGACTGCACAAAAATATATAGAGAAGAGAGATCAACAAAATATTGCAGTCTGTACGTTTGACTGAAACGATTAAGAAAGAAAATTAAACTCATAACGAGGGAATAAACGGAAGGACCAAGGGGAAACCACTTACTGCCAAATTTGTGCCGCCTCGTTCCACCAGCATCCCGGTCCGGATCGCAGCCTACACTGAAATCGGAAGGTGAAAGCCGGCACCGACACGACGCAATTATAGCGTCCTGCGCATGAATATAGAAAGAGGACTACATTGCGAGTATATGCATCGCGAGTATATCACTCTATCACGGCAACTCGTTACGGTGTTGTGTAATATTTGGCAGGGGCGGTGCGTCCATTGGGGCGTTGCCCCCCGCCCGTGCCCGCAGCTCCCTCGGCGTCTCTGAACTTAGTTTACTTAAGTTCAGAGACGCCGTCACCGAGGGAGAACTGAGTCTAACAATCATGTCAGTCAGCATGACGTCGGACCGCCCACTCCCTTCAGAGTCTGAAGGGGGTGGGCGGTCCGGCGTCATGTTGACTGACGTGCATTGTCAGACCAGCCAGGGACAGGCAGCAGCACAAGTGCGCATGAGTGGGGAAGGTGAGCGAATTTTTCGCCCGTGCCCAATCATGCGCACTTGTGTTTCCACTGGCTGGCATGCCCATTAGGAGCCCCTCGGTCTCCTAATGGGCAGGCGGCGGGCGAAGAGTAACCGTGCCCTCAGCCAATCCTGGTGCTGCAGCAGCGCCAGGATTGGCTGAGGGTTGCCACTCCACTCCTGTTCCTGTTTGAAGAGGCGCCATTGCCAACGCGGACCAGGAGCAGAGGCGGTCAGGTAAGTTTTCTAAATTTTTTATTCTCCCTCGGCCCCCCACCCCCGCGCGACCCCCCCCGCGAGTACTGCGAGCCGCGGCTAGCTATTTCCCCTCCCCCTCACCCTTCATGCTCAAAGACGGAATTTCTGCTGTCATGTAAAAAATATAATTACGAAGGATTATTTCGGTCCTAATTTAATCTAGGCAGCTGCGCCAACTGCGTGATGATTAGCATGGCACTGGGAAGGGGAGGTGGGAAATGTAATTAAAGAGAAATCAGGTGTTTGTGGGGCATGGCTGGGGCGAGAGGTGGGGAGACGGTAAGCAGATGAGTTTAAAGCAGAGAGGATTTTATGGTGTAGGACTGTTAGGGCGTTTATCTCTTCATTGGGGTCCGCTGTCCAGCGTTGGTTGACCTGGAGGATTATGTAACATGGCGTGTGTGCGTGTGGCTGGGGAGGGGGCTGCGATGCATGGCGGTGGTGAGGATGCTTTTAGTCACAGAAATAACAAAGCCATCATCTCTCTATCCCCCTAGCGATTTGGCACGGAATCCTAGAAGAGAGGCGCGCGAGCTGCCAAGTGTGCACATTTAGAGGGAATCCGTCTGAAGGTTCCCAGCTGCATTCCCCACGGCTGCAGGGCCCGTAGGCATCGAGGCGGGAGCCGGGTGGCACTGTGGAGCTGGCGGGGCGCATACTGCTTCATAATCTCTTGGAAGGAGCTTGGATTTAAAGGGCTGATGGCTAATTGGTGCTAAACCCTGCCTGCGTCTGACCTCAATGTGTGCTTTGCGTGTAGACTGGCTCACAGGTGGGGGAGGCCGCCTGTTGTGTCCTCCTCTGGTCTCTGTCCTGAGCTGCTGTATATTTGCGTGTATGGGGTTTGAGAGTTGGGTTTTGGGCCTGTATTTCCACCTACACCGTTTGATTGTGATTTCAGCAAAGCCTTTCCTGATCTCATATAGAATGATTTCCACACGTACGGTTTATTGCCTCTGTATAACGTGTTGCGTGATGTAAAGTGCTCTGACACCGTAGGCTTGTTATGAGTAGTGCTATAAAAAAAAATGAAATACTTGTGGGAGAGGGGCTGTTGCGAAATGAGTGGCACTGTTGGAAGGTGGTAGTAAGGGAATCTGTGGAGAAGGAGGTCATGGGGGTGGGGGACGCCCAAATAAATTGTCGCACCAGGCGCCTCTGATGCTAAAGCTGTCCCTGAATGTAGGATGGAGCCAGTGACAGTTTTTAAGCTGTCAGTACTTATGCGTAATATGTACACATTTTGCTACCAGAGAAATTAACAAATATAGGAGAAACGTCATAGCAGAACTCTTCCGGTTTACTTATTGACGTACCAAACAGATCTTGTTTTATGATAGTGGAGGGTTATGCAGAATCCTCCCCTGAGATGTTTGTGTGAATTGGCATACAGAAGCTTATAGGGTTAATGTGCATGCTGTAGGGAGTCAGATGTAAGCTGTGTGTCACTGAGTTGTATGCTAATAATATAGCTCAGCGAGTTAATCCATTGCAGAAGTTATTGCTTAAGCCGCAGGTCACAAATTCCAATCCTGGTAAAATAATTCAGTGGGTCATGTGCCTAAATTTGAATCCTTAGAAGGTTTAATTTTTTTCATTAATGCAGCTTGATAACATGGTCAGTTTGAGCTGGGAAACAATTAACACATGAGTTAGTGCCAAAAAGTAATGCTGTTTGTAATCTGTGCTTTATAAATTCTCATTGTTAGTGTAATTTCATATCTCCGTCTTTCTCCAGTATTCTAACAGAGCTTCCTGGAAATAGTTAAATTTTTCTACAGACAAACCAGCACACAGGCTTTCAGCTGTCTGTTGTCTGTGTCGGACATAGTTCAGACGCTCCAACTGGTGTCACATACAAATTCATGTTTGGAAATGAGGTCACTGGGAACTTGTGGCTAGCATCCAAGTTTATCCCAAAATTCAGGGTTCTGTATCTTGTGACCAGTTGGTATCGGTTACTGTATTTTTTGCTGAGGTAACTACATATCCTGGGGCACCAGCATGACTAGAAGACATTCAGAGGGAAGGTGTTCAGACAAGGATGCCAAACAAAGATACATTGTGTGTGTGTGTCTGCAGGTGTGTGTGTGTGTGTGTGTGTGAGAGAGAAACATCGAATGTGTGTGTATGTGTGAGAGAAACCTCAAGTGTGTGTGTGTGTGTGTGTGTGTGTGTGTGTGTGTGACCTCAAATGTGTGTATATTGGGCTGTGCTTTTAGGTTTACGCGTGTGTGCGCGCGCAGGCGTGTCTATCTATGTCTCTTTTCATGTCTCATCTGCAGGTTTATAGTCATGTCTATATCTCCCTTCATACATTAAGAAAGGGGAGGGATGAGAGGAATTCCGGTCCAGCACACGTCCTCCCTCAAAGTATATGTCATAAATTGAGTGTGCAGTTCTGTAGTAATGATCCTTATCACCTTATTCTGCAATTGGAGCAACTGAAGTCATCAGAGGTGTCCTCTTTAGGCAGCACAAGTTCTCACCCTCCAAAAGGTGGCAAGCTTCGTCATCGGGCTGGGCTCCTTGTCGGGCTAGCGCTGCAATGCCCAACAAGCCCCTCTCAAAGGGCCTGCAAAAAGACCGGTGAGCAAATTTATTGCTTGCATTACATTCAGGACCATAGAGACGGGTAGGCCCAAAGCAGAGACTACTGGCAGGTCAAATGGCCACCAAATAGTCCTTACCCCCTCATTGGTCCCCTTGTCCCAGTCATCCCAACGTGAGGCGGTCCCATCCACCACAGGTCTTTTACCACGCGTTAAGAACAAGTCCTACCTCTATGTCCATGACCTACATGGGCTTAAAGCTCCTCCTCCTGAGTGCCAGCACTGGGCCTAGCTTCAGAAACATAATGATAGAAATGTTTCTGACGCTAGGCCCTGCTGGCACACAGCGTGTATATTGCTCAGAGGTGCGTGGCACTGGCAGGGCCTAGCTTCAGAAACATTTCTATCTACATGTTGTTATATGACATCCCTTTATTAATGTAATAACTGCACTTTCACAATTGCTTTATTAACCTTCTTACTTCTCAAATTTGCTTGAAAATGCACCATTTACCCACTCTTTTTTCAAACTTTTCGCGGGGTAGAACCCCCCCGAACCCCCTTAAGATGTTCGGGCTTGCTCGCTGCGCTCGCCGCGCTGCACTCCGACACAAAGTTTACGCCCACCACTTTCAAATGTCACCAGCCACCACTGATATTTGGTATCCCCAAGGGATCGTGTATCCCCTGGCCTTCGGCAGACTCCGGAGGTCCTGCCTATTGGACACCTCGGAAGAGCCCACGGAAGCCCCGCCCACCGCTGGAGAGGCGAGCCTCGGCTTTAGCAGGCAGAAGCAGCAGAGCTCCGACCAAAGCTGCTGTTGGGAATGCACTTTTCTGCTCTAAAGCTGAGGAGCCATCTCATTCATACAGGGATAAAAGGCACCGTATCTCGATTCCCTCATGGCAATTGTTAAAGGAAATCACCAGTTTACAAATGATAAGAAATCGTACGATTGGAAGTGGCAGTCCGTAAACAGGATGATTAAAACAGTGCACATAACCTGAAAGGCTTGGTGGCATGTCTTTTTATGTTCGTATTATTTTACTATCAGACCTTGTTGTACGAGTTGTTTTCCCTCTAACTTGTATTTAGGACACGCTTTAACTCATTTAAAAAGCAACAGAGGAAATGCCACATTAGTACTGTAAAATGCGTTTACCTTGCTCCAATTTTGAAACTCTCTGGCAGGCATTCGTTTTTAATTAATTGAGGGGTTTACATCTGTGTAAGCACAGCGCTATGTTGTATATTGTCATATGTAGAATGATAATATTTTAGTTTATTTTAATAATAAGGGCTTTGGTAAAGCGCTACTAGACACCAGATCCCTGCCCCAGTGCGCTTTGGGTGTGGGCATGTACCAGGGGCACAACTAGACCCGAACTTCGGGGGTGGGGGGGCTAGCACTCCCAGCCAGGGCTGGCCCTAGCACTGGTTGCACACGGTGTAACAGTCTTTTTTGGGGCCCCCTGCCCCATTTCCTCCTTCTTCATGAATTCCCTCACTACCATTCACCAACAATGCACCTCATCTCGCTATAGCACCTTTCTGACAAACATTTCATTTTTTATAGCGCTACTCATAGTTTACATACACTCAGTTCTGTGATCTGCATGGTACACTTTCTTGGTAGCAGGCACATTAACCCTCTGCGCTGTGTGGGTGGCAGGAGTGCCCATGTGAGTGCACGGTGAGCGATGCGATAGTGTGAGAGTAGGGTGAGTGAGGTGACCATATGAATTTGGGCATGCATGTTAGTGTAGAGTGGGACTAATGAATGCATGGTTAGTGATGGGCTTGTTTGAGTGAGATTGCAGATTGAGCAGTGAGGGGGACAGGTGAGTGAAGTGTCACATCAGTGCGGGTGAGTAGTGTGCTCGTGTGACTGCAGGGCGAGGTACAGGGTGAACAGCGCAAGTGCATTGTGAGTGCAGAGTGATCACTGTGAGTGCAGGGCGAGTGGGTGAATGGTGTGAATGCATGGTGATCAGTGTGTTGGCATTGTGATCAATATGAGTGCAGGGTGAGCATGAAAGTGAAGGGGCGAGAATGAGGAGTGAGTTGTCTGAATGCAGGGTGCATTCCCAGACACTTGGAGTAACTCAGCATGTTATTGACGGCGTCATAGGGTTTCAGATAAAAGTTAAACTATTGCTAATATGCAGGGCTTTGAGTGGGATAAAAACGGGGGGTTCTCTCAAAGGGCGTGGCCGATATAATTAAAACATTTATGCTAAAAATCTGTGCTCAGCATAATGTGCCGCCCGACTAGTATTTCGCTGCTTCTGTTATTGCCTCCACATAAGTAACATTACACCTACAACAAGCCAGGACTATTGGCTTTGTCAAAGGTTGCATAAGATAAATATACTACATGCATACATACAACTATGGCTTTGTTGTATATTATAATAGAAAATGCTTTAGTTCTTGCACAAGCGGTTGTGGCGTAATGGCTAGAGCTGCCAACTTTGGTGCTGAGTAAGCAGGTTTGAGTCTCAGCGTCGGCTCAACATCCTGTGTTATAAGGAAAAATCACTTAATCGTCCGTGCCTACCAAAAAATAAATGAAGACGTCCTTGTTGGTGTTGATGTAAAGCACTTTGAGTTTGGCAATACAGAACTGCCAAAAAAAAAAAGTTACATCAAAACAGTGAACTGCTGCAGAGTTAAGATTTTTTTCCATTTTGAGTATGAAGGTGAAAATGTAGAGCCCGATAGGGACCCGTCTCGGCGCCTACTTTTAAGAACTGCAGTGCTGAGCACCGGCAGGACCCAGCCCACTTAAAGTTCTGCTATTATGGCATTAATCAGGGATCAAGGGTGGAGGAAATAAATAATGTGCTGATCCTGCAACAAACTTCCAGTCTTATGATTAGGGTTGCCAGCTCATTATTTTGATGTCCCAGACGGGACAAAAATGAACAGTCACATAAAGCCGTATTTTCAGCATTTATCTGTGCATACTTCAAACAGCAAATATATATAGAAAGCACTTTTAATTGTGTTCTAGGGCTGCCTGAATGATCCATGACTGATAATTAAAGGGAACAAAGACAGAGAAGTCACATTACAAATGAATACATACTTTTTTATTTATAACCCTATTTAGGGTCAAGACAAGGTCTTTGCAGGCTCTTTAAACAACACATGGCTGGCATTTTTCTTTTGGCAACCTTACATTACATTCCTTTTCATGAAATGCATTCTTACACTACGACAGAAAATGTAAAATACAAATGTAAGGAGGTTCAGGGGGTACTGGAACCAGAAAAAAAAGTAAGCCTCGGTGACCAGTTTACAAATGTATGTAAATATGCAAATGGTCTTTAAAGACCTGTGAAAAACTCGGGCGTGCCGGACACTCCAGACACTGCCTAGCCTAGCCCACAGCAGCTCAAGCTGCAGCAGCCCGGGCTGGGACACACGACGGGAGGGGCTGAAGCCCTTTCAGCCCTATGTGCGCTGCACGCTTGGCACGTACAAAATAAGCGGTCCTAAGGCCGAGCACTTTCATGAGACCCAGGTGGACTGTGGGGTAAGGGATTCTCAAGGAAGATAACATTCCAAAGCCATGAAGAACCAAGTCCCTGATGTTTATTTGAAGACAGCAAGTCAAAATGCTGCCAGTACTTTAGAACCATTTTTCCTTTACAAAGTTATGAAGATTTTAAAAAACTGGGGTGGTGTGTCTAAGGTGCGCAGTGTGTATCTATCTATCTATCTGTCTGTCTATCTATCTATCTATCTGTCTATCTATCTATCTATCTATCTATCTATCTATCTATCTATCTAGTCATCACGGCACAGAACACTGTATTGAGCTCGGAAGGATGGGAGGCTCACCAGGCCCATTGTGCCGGTACTTTGAGGCACAATGTATCAAGCTCGGAAGGGTGGGAGGCTAGCTAGTCCTGTCATCCCTTCTGCAGACAATCTGGCTGTTGTAAGCATGCAGAAGATTTCCAGAACACTCATGCACACTGTACCTTGGAATAAAGGTGGTCTGACTAGCCCTTGTGCCAGCACACTGATGCACACTCTATCAAGCTCGGAATGTTAAGATGCTGACTAGGCCCGTTGTGCCAGCACTCTGATGCATACTCTATCAACCTTGGAAGGACGGAGGGCTGACTAGGCCTGTCGTGCCAGCACCCTGGTGCACACTCTATCGAGCTCAGGAGGATAAGTTGCTGACTAGGCCCCTTGTGCCAGCACTCTGAAGCACACTCTATCGAGCTCAGAATGATAAGATGCTGACTAGGCCCCTTGTACCACCACTCTGATGCACACTCTATCGAGCTCAGAAGTATAAGATGCTGACTAGGCCCATCGTGCCAGCACTCTGATGCACACTCTATTGAGCTCAAAAGGATAAGATGCTGATTAGGTCCCTCTTGCCAGCACTCTGATGCATACTATATCCAGCTTGGAAGGGTAAGATGCTTATTACGCACCTCATGCCAGCACTCTGATGCATACTCTATCCAGCTTGTAAGGATACGATGTTGACTAGGCCCCTCGTACCAGCACTCTGATGCGTACTATATCCAGCTCAGAAGGATAAAATACTGACTAAGTCCCTCGTGCCACCACTCTGATGCACACTCTATTGAGCTCAGAAGGATAAGATGCTGACTAGGCCCCTCGTGCCAGCACTCTGATGCAAACTGTATCAACCTTGGAAGGGCGGAAGGCTGACTAGGCTCATCGTGCCAGCACTCTGATGCATACTATTTCCAGCTCGGAAGGGTAAGATGCTGACTAGTCCCCTCGTGCCACTACTCTGGTGCATACTATATCCAGCTCGGAAGGATAAGATGCTGACTAGGCACCTCGTGCCAGCACTCTGATGTATACTATATCCAGCTCGGAAGGATAAGATGCTAACAAGGCCCCTTGTGCCAGCACTCTGATGCATACTATATCCAGCTCGGAAGGATAAGATGCTGATCAGGCCCCTCTTGCCGGCACGCTGATGCGT
>CAWUFW010024790.1:0-54699 GCA_963921515.1 Calotriton arnoldi | reverse complement strand
CGCATGCTGATATATATATATATATATATATATATATATATATATATATATATTCACTGAAAAAACCATAGGTTTCAGGCACGTTATAGTTAGAAATTTGCATTTAAAAAACCTTAAAAAATCACTGAAAAAAACATAAGGTTTTAGGGACAGTTATAGTTAGTTGGACATTGCACTCGTACAAAACCCGTGAAATTCCCCCGTTATAGTTAGTTCAGGTAACTATAACTCGCGCCCCCGCAATGCACTGCTGATGACGTCACATATTACATCACTCATGACATGGTCAGTGACATCACTGATGACATCACTGATGACATCTCAAATGACATCACTGATGACATCACTGATGACATCATCCAGTGACTGTGTGTTTGTGTAAAGTTTAAATATGTTTAATATATATAGGGAAAGGCGTATTGAAGAATGAGTGGGTGTATAAGTGTCTGAATGGATGATTTAGTAGGTGCGTGACTGAGTCTATAAGTGAGTGATTAAACGTATCTTACTGGATGCATGGGTGAGTGACTAAACTGTGTGAATGTCTGTATCCGTCTGTCTGTTGTTGTGTAAGCAGCTGCATGGGTTTCTGACTAGCTAAATGAGTGTCTATATGGGTTATGGATTGGTTCTCTGAGTATCTGTATGGGTGCCTCAGTGTTTGTGTGGGTGGGGTGAGTGTGACTCTGTGCATAGATGTGTGAGTGGGTGATTCACTGGGTGCATGGTTTCAAGAGTGCGTCTGTGATGGACTGTATGGGTGGGTGAGTGTGTGTATGGGTGTGTTAGTGATTGAATGTATATCTCAGTGGTACATGTGTGAGTAACTACATATGTGAAAGGCAGTATATATGTGTGTTGGAGTATATAAATGGCTATAAGTGAGAGTGTGTGATTGTGAGAGTGGCTATTTGGATGAGTGTGTGCTTGCATCAGTGATTGCATAGGAGCGTAAGAATGTGCTAGTATTTTTATGAGTAAGTGAGCTGGTGTGTATAACTGTATAGGTGAGTAAATTGGAGCGTGATTAATTATTTGCATGACTGACTAGGTGTGTGAGTACCTCTATGGATGAGTTGCGTTGTGTGAGTGTTTATATAGGTGTATGAGTGCATATGATAGTCCTGTACTGAGTGACTGTAAGTATGAGTGACTGTACGGGTGAGTGAGTAGATGTGTGTGTGTAGACCTAAGAATCAGTGAGTGTGTATGTACTTATTGGTATTGGAGTGTGTATGGTTTTGAGAATGGCAGTCTGTAATTTAGAGTGGGTGTTTCAAAACTTATATTAGGGTGTGAGAAGATGCATTAAATTCTCACATGGATGATGTCATCAGTGATGTCATCAGTGATGTCATTTGAGATGTCATCAGTGATGTCATCAGTGATGTCACTGACCATGTCATGAGTGATGTAATATGTGACGTCATCAGCAGTGCATTGCGGGGCGCGAGTTATAGTTACCGGAACTAACTATAACGGGGAATTTCACGGGTTTTGTACGAGTGCAATGTCCAACTAACTATAACTGTCCCTAAAACCTTATGGTTTTTTCAGTGATTTTTTAAGGTTTTTTAAATGCAAATTTCTAACTATAACGTGCCTGAAACCTATGGTTCTTTCAGTGAATTTCAAAGGTTTTTAAATGCTAATTTCTAACTATAACGTGTCTGAAACCTATGGTTTTTTCAGTGAATTTCAAAGGTTTTTTAAATGCTAATTCCTAACTATAACATGTCTGAAACCTACGGTTTTTTCAGTGAATTTCAAAGGTTTTGTAAATGACAATTTTTAAATGTATTAATTGTTATATTTATTTTTTTAATACTGATTTACTACATTTTTAGAAACAATTTTCTTTACATATTTTATTTTTAAATTACATTGTAATTACATTATACATTACAAAAAATACTTTCTCAGAATGAATTACTTTAGTTTAAATACTTTGCACATAGGCAATAGACTTTTAAGTACAGTAGTTACAGTTGTTGCAATGGGCAACACATTTTCAAACACAATGCAACATTCAGCTCAATGTGAATTTCTAGTTAAATGCAATTAGTTACTTTATGGATTACTTTTCTAACCACAGGACTGGATCCTAGATTCAGTCCTGGGACATCTCCTGTAAACAGTTGAGTAAAAGCGTTTTGGTTACATTAGTGATTTTTAAGGAATATTATTGTATTTTAAAAGTTGACACTTTGAAACTTTTCTCATAGAATCACCAATGTTATCCTATGGAAGGAAATTCACTTAGCAGGTAAAAACTGTTATCGTTACTTTTTCTTACTCAGTGTTGGATCCTGGATCCAGCACTGGTGCATCTCCTGTAAACAGTTGAAAGAATGCGTTTAAGTCATACAGGCGATTTTTAAGGAATATTTGTAGTTTGTGAAAATCGACACTTTGAAACTTTTCAGGTGAAAACCAGACAATGGATTCCTATGGAAGAAAATATAAGTTACTGGTAAGTACGGTTAAAATTACTTTTCAGGGTCAGTGCTGGGCTAAAAGATGCAGCACTGAGGTCTCTCCTGATAACAGGTGAGTAAATCAGAATTCGTATTTCAGCTGATTTTAGAGGAATATTTTAAAGTTCCAAAACTCCACACTTAGAAGAATTTCCAAGTGAAACCAGTCAATGTTAGCCTATGGAAGGAAATTCAAGTTACTGGTAAGTACGGTTAAAATTACTTTTCAGGACCAGTACTGGGCTGAAAGATACAGCACTGAGGTCTCTCCTGATAACAGGTGAGTAAATCGGAATTTGTATTTCGGCTGATTTTAGAGGAATATTTGTATGTTTCAAAATCAACACTTAGAAACTTTTTCAGCAAAAAGCAGGCAATGATATCCTATGGAAGGAAATTCAAGTTACTGGTAAGTACAGTTAAAATTACTTTTCAGGATTAGTACTGGGCTGAAAGATGCAGCACTGAGGTCTCTCCTGATAACAGGTGAGTAAATCCGAATTCGTAGTTCGGCAGATTTTAGAGGAATATTTGCACAATGGTGAAGGTAGGGGCGGGGCCTGAGGTGACATCTGTGCAAACGCGCCCCGTGGCGCATTTTAAGTTGGGGGATTAAGTCCCCTTGAATCATGAGGGTCCTTAGGGGCCAACTAGCCCACCAGGAACCTCCAGTATGCGCCAGGGGCTGCGTTGCAGAGACGTGTAGAGAGGCCACACCCCTTTACACCTCTCTGCAACGCTTTCTGGATGTACCTGTTGGGCTAGTTGGCCCCCAGGGACCCTCAGGATTGAAGGGATTTAATTCCCATCTTAAAACGCGCCACGGGGCCTGTTTGCACACATGTCACCTGAAGCCCCGCCCCTCCCTTCACCACTGTGCAAACGCGCCCGTGGCGCGTTTTAAGTTGGGGGATTAAGTCCCCTTGAATCCTGAGGGTTCCTGGGGGCCCACAAGCCCACCATGTACCTCCAAAAAGCGCCACAGAGCTGCGTTGCAGAGAGGTGTATAAAGGGGCGTGGCCTCTGTACACCTCTCTGCAACGCAGCCCCCTGGCGCTTACTGGAGGTTCCTGGTGGGCTAGTTGGCCTCCAGGGACCCCCAGTATTCAAAGGGAATTACTTCCCCATCTGCAAACGCGCCAGGGGGCGCGTTTGCAGAGTGGTGAAGGAAGGGGGCGGGGCCTGCGGGCCGATCGTTTTTTTTTGTGTTTTTTCCCCTGAAGGGGGGCTGTGTGGCCCCCCTTCCTTTTTCTTATTTTTGGGCCCTGGGGACCCCATCCCCCAGGGCCTTACCCCCTTTTTTTTTTTTTTATTTAAAAAAACAATTATTTCTGGGAAGGGGGCCGCGTGGCCCCCTCCCGGGCCACTACTTGCCCCGGGGACCCCATCCCCCGGGGCCTGGCCTCTGGTTGGGGACTGTGGGGGTCCCCAAACCCCCACAGTCCCGCCGGCTCCCCGTGTCCTACGGGAGCCGGCATTGCTTTACACATGGGAGCAGCTAACATGCTGCTCCCCGTGTGGAAAAGCAATTGTCTTTGGATATTGGAAGCGAGAGCAGGTTTCCCTGCTCTCTCTTCCAATATCCAAAGCAGTTTGCAATGACAGGACGGGAGCCGCGAGGCTCCCGTCCTGTCATTGCAAACAGCAGTGTCCCGAGGGTAGGCACCCCGGGACACTACAGGAGCCGGCCCTGGGGGTGGCGGTCCCCAGGGCCACCACAGGCTCCAGGAGGGGGTCGCGCGGCCCCCTCCCCACATCAGCACAGCCCCGGGGAGGTGGTGGTCCCCGGGGCTTCGGGGTCCAAAACGGACCCCCATTTTAATTTGTTAGTGCCCCGGGAGGTGGCGGTCCCCTGGGCGTGTGGGGGGCTCGAGCCCCCCCACACAGGAAAAAAAAAAAAAAGAAGCCCCGGGGAGGTGGTGGTCCTCGGGGCTGCGGGAGGGCTCAGAGCCCTCCCGCACCATTTTAAAAGAAAGCCCCGGGGGTGGCGGTCCCCGGGCTTGGGGGCCCTTAGAGGCCCCCATACATAAAATAAACACCCCCAGCATGCCCCCGGGACTTGGCCCACCCGGGGCAAGTACATCGAAGCGCGGGAGACCGCGCTTCGATTTTTTATCGGCAGGATCCGCGCACCCTGAGCGCATCCTGCCGATTTAAAAAAAAATGCTTTTTTTTGCCCAGGGGGTCCTTGTGGGACACCCTGAGCAGACCTAGGGGGTCAGGGTGTTTCTACCCTGCCCCCTTTGTGCGTTTTGTGCACTTTTTTTACTGCTTTCTTGTTCCTCGGTTCTACCGAGGAACAAGATGGCTGCCAACACTTCCTGGTTTGGAGTGTTGACAGCCAATTAGCAGACAGCTCGTGATCGGGAGGGTGCGCGAATCCTACGCGGCCATAGATATATATGTACATTTACTTTTGATTTTCTCAGCAACTACTGAACGGATTTACACCATTTAACAAAAAGGGTTCTTTCTGAACCAAGAACTACCTCTTTGCCAAATTTGGTGTAATTCCGTTCAGCAGTTCGAGCTGTAGCCGTGTCTAAAGTTTCCTATGGAAAAAATGAATGGGGAAAACGCGTTTTGGGATCCCCCTTTTTCTCGGCCCCGCTTGACGAATCACCCCGAGACTTTCAGGGTAGGAGCGGACCGGAGCGCCCCACAAAGTTTGAAAATTTTGCGAAGATACGTCAACCGGCAAGAGAGTTATTTCAAATAGAATGTTGCGGATTTCCTATGGAAAATAGGTTCTAACTATAACTATCTACTGGCGACCGCCAGTAGATAATATCTATATATATATATATTACTTCTCCAAAAACAGGCTCCCAGCACTCACAGGACTTCTGTTGGTTTTACTTTGAGCAAATGCATTTCGGCACATTTTGCCTTCTTCAGTGCTCCTTTCAAATGCCATCAAAACACGCATGTGTAAATTGCTTTAAAAGTAATTTCATTGGGGTAAACAGTGACAAAGGACTGACAAAGTTCTTGATACCAATACCGATGTTATGGCAGCCATGTCCCAATGTGTATCCTTTGCTTTAAGCCAAATGGTATTCATTTCGTTTTTCAACATTATCAAGTTCTTAAAGTCTCTAATGGGCAATGCAGAATTTGGTCTTTCATAGAGAAAAAAACGAAACTTTTTTTCTAAAGTACCTTTCATGGGGCTGCCTCCTTTCAGTCCCTTGTCAGATGACTGTCTCTGTCCCCCAAACAAGTTTGTGCCATGTTAGAAGCATCTCTGTCCCTCGCCGCTGCCGTGGTTTAAAATAGCACACATTCCCACAGGCTGCAGTATGTATGACTGCAGTCCATCAATTAAATAACTTACGACCTCACAGGTCGGTAGGATAGTATTTCACTTTAGCCACGGTGGTTCTGGGAGTATTAAATTGAGGCTCCAAGTTCACCCTTTTCTGCCGAACTCAAGGACGGGTGCTATCTCCTGCAAACTTGAAGGGTGAGTCACGTAAATGATTACTGACTCCGCTACATCGATGACATTTTCATGGTGTGGAGGGGTGATGAATTGGAGGCCACAAATTCATTGAAAAACTCAATAATAATAACTATAACATCACACTGACCAGTACCATGAGCAAAACATCGGTGGAGTTTCTAGACGTCAAAGTAGAGGTAGTCGGTGATACCATACAGACCAAACTCTTTCGCAAAGAAACTGCAGGGAACACCTTACTACATGCCCTCAGCAGTCACCCAGATCCCCTGAAATGGAGCATTCCATTTGGGAAACTGCTGAGGGCTAAACGCAATTGCAGTACAGAGACCAGTTTCAAAGCAGAATCTATCATCATGATGGAAAGGTTTAAAGCCAGGGGATACCCGAACTGGGTAATTAACAAAGCCCTTCGTAAAGTAGAAAATATACAGAGAACTGACACCTTGCAAACTAAACCAGGCAATGAACCAACATCCTTGAGTCAGGAAAGTGAAACCAGAATTATACTCACATACAACAGGAATGCCAAAGACATCAGGAATATTCTCACCAAAAATTGGGATATTCTTAAAAGTGACCCGAACATAGGTCCAATCATAAGTGAAAAACCCTGCATTACCTATAGAAAAGGTCACAGTCTCAGAGATAGAATGGTACACAGTGATATCACAATTTATAACACCATGCAAAATCAAGGTCTCAAAGGGTTTTTCCCCTGCGGGCACTGCAAGGCCTGTAAAAACAGCCTGATGAAGAAAGAATTTCAAGGTGGGGGAGGGACAGTGAAAAATATTTCCCAATTTCTCACTTGTGGAACCCCATTTGTAATCTACTGTTTGGTATGTCCGTGCAATCTAAGGTATATTGGCAGCACTGTCCATCCAGTAAAGAAACGGGTGTTGGAACATCTGCGGGCCATCACCAATCAAGACCAACAGTACCCCGTAGCCCGCCACTTCCAACAACATCACTTCTCCAACAGTGCCCTTCTCAGCTATTTTGCAATAGAACACATCCCACGTTCACCTAGGGGAGGTAATAGAGCACTGAGACTCAGACAGCAAGAATCTAGGTACATTATAGATCTCCAGACCAAGTCCCCGGGAGGGCTTAATCTTGACGAAGAATTAAGAATACACTTATATGAAACGTAGTGGTTTTTGGCTCTTGCACTGACTCTCATCCTAGGGCTTCTTTAGGGAGCACGTACTGTTGAATTAATGCATATATATTATGTGCGTGATTGTTTTTAATTTAGGATATTTGCATGTAACTTTTATAATTTTGTATTTTTGTTTTCTTTCTCCCTTCACTGCAGGAGGAAAGGAAGGGACCCACTCTACTTCGGTAGTGCCACAGTCACAGGTTCCCTAACCTTTTTTCCAAAGGCACTCGGTAGCACCGATCCACGTCAATCAAGATTGATCACCTTGGTTTGATCTTTTTCACTTTTTTCAATTGCACTTTATTATTGTTCTCTTGATCCCCAGCCTCTAACTGTATTTACTGGTTGACTGCACAGCATTGGCACTAGCCTATAACATCATTGGACTTTGGGAGGTATATCGTTCGCATCCCCGGGCACATGCCCAAGATTGTAATCATGGACTATTTGGCAGTTTTATTGACAGTAGGGATAATTTACCCTACCACAGGAATCTAAGATGAAGCACTTTTTATTTCCAATTGGGTTGGTAAATTGATTTTTGTCCAGGGCACTTGCCCACGATTGTGTACATTGAGTATAAGTGAATCTGCACTATGTATTTACCTTACAATTAGGCCTGTCGGGCTTATCACACATTGTCCAACCTTTACTTCAACCTGTATTCGTGCCAACCGAGGCATTCACATGAGGTACCTGCCTACAAGAGTGTACAATTCCGTATACAGAGGTTGACAATGCCTTTCTAGTAACACCATCACTATCATGACAGAGGCTTAAGGGGTTTCACTAGCACATAACTTTATTGACACAATTTAAGCACATGTCACGTGACCGCCGCAACTTGATTTCAGTGGCTTATTACAACAGAGACATGCAGACACTGCAATGTAGTAATCCGGCCGGACTTACATGAATGTATTGCATATTGTTAATTTGTATTATGATTATCGTATGATTTGCCTGTATTATGTGGCTCTAATTTGGAGCAGAGGAATTTTATTCCAGCGTTATTAATTACATTTGATTAGAAAATGATGCGCATACAACAGGGCGACGCTATGTAAGGTTTTCCACATGCCAAATACTTGGAATATGTATCGTATTGGGTGATTTCCTTCCCTTTCCAATATGGCCGCTATACAACATGACTCTGTATTCTCCTGCAAGTCCTCTGTCTATTACTTTGATGTACGTGGCAATCACTGTGTTTTGTACATATGGGTGATTTCAATCACACTTCCATTGTGTGAGCAAGGCGTAACTGCCGAAACGCGTAGCGTGGAAGCATAATAAACTTCCTTATATACTTGTCGTTGTTTCCTGAGAGTGCATTTACCTCGCTTTGCGATACGGATTTTTGGGAATTTGTCAATCGGGTGCTCTCCCGGTGTATGCACCACCCTCCACGGGTCCGTGGTCCTAACACGAGCAGCTGGAAGTGGATACGTAAGGGGGACCTTCACAAGGACCGGGCGCTGTAAGGAAACCAATCGATTGGAGTAAGGATTGATCGGACACAAGGAAGAACACGTCCCAGAGGTGAGGAGCGGGGGTCGGGCTGGCAGGGAAGTGGGTTGACACGCGGAGAGACTGTGTGCCATCACCGTTTTATTGTAGGTCAGATCATCTGCTTCATCACACATCTGGGGGTGGGTAACCTGTGTATCTCTTCCCACTTGGGCACTTTGCCTAGAGGACAGTATTGGCGATATCACAGCGGCAGAGGGAACCAATGATCACACAGGGGGACGCAATGGCTTATTATGGAATAAGAAGTCAGGAAGGAGTAATAAATAACTTTTAAGTGACGTATATACCGCCTGCATGGAGGATGAGAGCGAGAGAAGGGCTGCAGCCCAATCATTATTTGCCAGAGCACCAGGTGTAAATGTCAAGACGACTGCCACCACCAGCTGGGACATAACTAATGATGACAAATTAAAGAAACTGGAGAAACTATACAAATCAGAAGTATCGAAGTGGTGGGAGGCCATATCCTTGCAAGACTATATAGATAAGGATATGGTCCCAAGAGGCCTGAGGATATACACCATCCCATCTTATGAGAACCCCAATCCAAAAATGTTGGAAGAATGGGCACAAAACTCAGCACTAAGTTCAAAATGGATGCTAGAAATTCTAGTGAAGTATGCCTGGTCAGACAGGGAAAAACTGTTGGAGGAAATAAAAAAATACACAGATGACTTGGCCAAAAGTATGGACTCTTCTACATATAACAAAGCAATGGAAGAAATTAAAAACAGAATTAAAAAACATGAGGCAGACATAAAAGAGCGCAAACAGTGGAAACTCCACAGAGATTGCGAGGACTATGAGCATGGCCGCATACTAACGTTTAGTAGGAAATACGATCATATCTACAAAAACCAGATGCCGGGAACAAGCCCAACCACGAGGATTTCAGAAAGTTCCGTACTGGAAGAAACGTCATTGAGTGGTAACGAGACGGATAACTCAGTAGCATCAAGCAGTGTATCGGCAGAACGAGGAGTGGGCAATCGTCCAGCAACTTTTTTAGACAAATACAGAAATCTACGGAGGGGCCGCAAAACCTCAAGAGGGCCACTGACAACCAAGCCGAAAGCACAAAGAAGACGAGGAAGAGGAAGAGGCGCAACAAGGAAAGACGAAAACGAATCCAACAGAGGTGGACGAAGAGGCAGAGGAAGGGGGCACATGGGACAACAGGCAAAAAGCTCCACATCAGCGGAATAATGGATATGGATACTGTGAACAAAACTATCATGAACCTATCCAAGAGAAACATCACAGATACTGAGAAAAAAACACTCTGCCTGGGTATGTCATTCTGCCCATCTCTTCCCTTTAATTACGCAGAAACCCGCATTGACTTATTCAAGTTTGTCCGTAAATTAAAGTTAAAAAAATGGCATTTGCTTAAACCTAGTAGATCCCGAGAATGTATAGGAGGAGACAATGAAAAGGACACTTTGGACTTGAATATAAGTGATGTAGATACTCTTGTCATGTTGCATCAGCTGGAGTCTAACACAACAATTGTTGATACCGCGAATAACAGTGAAATTGTACAGAGTATTGGATGAACTAGACATAACACACAATCAAACGGCTATGACACAATTCCAACCACGCTCTACATTTTATCCACCGCCAGGGCACGACAACATAGATACGTTCCAGGATGTGGTTAATTCACACCTGGTTAAATTCAGGCATAAAAAATGGTTTAAAACGCAACAAACACATAACCTGACTCCGTCCCATATGGAAGCGTTACTCTCCCTATCGGAGGATCAAGATATTGTCATCCGCCCCGCGGATAAGGGTGGAAATGTAGTGATCCTGGATAGAGAGAAATACATTGCTGAAGCCCTCAGACAACTGACAGATCACAAATTCTACATAAAAGTAAACAGGGAGACATATTCCAACAGTGTGGAAAGTATTTGGGAAAAACTAAAAACTGGCAAGATCTAGGGATATTAGAGTGGGAGGAATACTGCTATCTAAAACGAGACTATCCCATTCTCCCGGTACTTTACCTTTTACCAAAGGTACATAAGGACCTGTTAAACCCCGCGGGAAGGCCCATAGTATCTTCCAAAGGAAGTGTTACAGAAAACATTTCTAAATATGTTGATTTTTTTCTGAGGGAATATGTAAGCAACCTCCCGTCCCATGTTAGGGACACCAAGGATTTCCTGGGGAAGGTGGAAGGTATACACTGGGAGGAAGGGTTCCTACTAGTCACGTTAGATGTCAGCTCACTCTACACCATAATCAAACATGAGCATGGTGTAGAGGCGTGCAAACATTATCTCCAGACCAGACATATCAGATTCAAATCCCACACAAGCATGGTTCTTGAAATGATGGACTTTTGCCTCACAAACAACATCTTCATGTTCGATGGCACATTGTACAAACAGGTGACCGGTACCGCGATGGGCACTTGTTTCGCCCCAAGTTTCGCTAACCTGTTCTTGGGCAAATGGGAGGAGGAGACCTTATTAGACACTTCCATCTTTCCTGAAATCGAGAAAGTGGAGCTTTGGCTCCGCTACATCGATGACATTTTCATGGTGTGGAGGGGTGATGAATTGGAGGCCACAAAATTCATTGAAAAACTCAATAATAATAACTATAACATCACACTGACCAGTACCATGAGCAAACTTCGGTGGAGTTTCTAGACGTCAAAGTAGAGGTAGTCGGTGATACCATACAGACCAAACTCTTTCGCAAAGAAACTGCAGGGGACACCTTACTACATGCCCTCAGCAGTCACCCAGATCCCCTGAAATGGAGCATTCCATTTGGGGAACTGCTGAGGGCTAAACGCAATTGCAGTACAGAGACCAGTTTCAAAGCAGAATCTATCTTCATGATGGAAAGGTTTAAAGCCAGGGGATACCCGAACTGGGTAATTAACAAAGCCATTCGTAAAGTAGAAAATATACAGAGAACTGACACCTTGCAAACTAAACCAGGCAATGAACCAACATCCTTGAGTCAGGAAAGTGAAACCAGAATTATACTCACATACAACAGGAATGCCAAAGACATCAGGAATATTCTCACCAAAAATTGGGATATTCTTAAAAGTGACCCGAACATAGGTCCAATCATAAGTGAAAAACCCTGCATTACCTATAGAAAAGGTCACAGTCTCAGAGATAGAATGGTACACAGTGATATCACAATTTATAACACCATGCAAAATCAAGGTCTCAAAGGGTTTTTCCCCTGCGGGCACTGCAAGGCCTGTAAAAACAGCCTGATGAAGAAAGAATTTCAAGGTGGGGGAGGGACAGTGAAAAATATTTCCCAATTTCTCACTTGTGGAACCCCATTTGTAATCTACTGTTTGGTATGTCCGTGCAATCTAAGGTATATTGGCAGCACTGTCCATCCAGTAAAGAAACGGGTGTTGGAACATCTGCGGGCCATCACCAATCAAGACCAACAGTACCCCGTAGCCCGCCACTTCCAACAACATCACTTCTCCAACAGTGCCCTTCTCAGCTATTTTGCAATAGAACACATCCCACGTTCACCTAGGGGAGGTAATAGAGCACTGAGACTCAGACAGCGAGAATCTAGGTACATTATAGATCTCCAGACCAAGTCCCCGGGAGGGCTTAATCTTGACGAAGAATTAAGAATCCACTTATATGAAATGTAGTGGTTTTTGGCTCTTGCACTGACTCTCATCATAGGGCTTCTTTAGGGAGCACGTACTGTTGAATTAATGCATATATCTTATGTGCGTGATTGTTTTTAATTTCGGATATTTGCATGTAACATTTATAATTTTGTATTTTTGTTTTCTTTCTCCCTTCACTGCAGGAGGAAAGGAAGGGACCCACTCTACTTCGGTAGTGCCACAGTCACGGGTTCCCTAACCTTTTTTCCAAAGGCACTCGGTAGCACCGATACACGTCAATCAAGATTGATCGCCTTGGTTTGATCTTTTTCACTTTTTTCAATTGCACTTTATTATTGTTCTCTTGATCCCCAGCCTCTAACTGTATTTATTGGTTGACTGCACAGCATTGGCACTAGCCTATAACATCATTGGACCTTGGGAGGTATATCGTTCGCATCCCCGGGCACATGCCCAAGATTGTAATCATGGACTATTTGGCAGTTTTATTGACAGTAGGAATAATGTACCCTACCACAGGAATCTAAGATGAAGCACTTGTTATTTCCAATTGGGTTGGTAAATTGATTGTTGTCCAGGGCACTTGCCCACGATTGTGTACATTGAGTATAAGTGAATCTGCACTATGTATTTACCTTACAATTAGGATTGTCGGGCTTATCACACATTGTCCAACCTTTACTTCAACCTGTATTCATGCCAACCGAGGCGTTCACATGAGGTACCTGCCTACAAGAGTGTACAATTCCGTATACAGAGGTTGACAATGCCTTTCTAGTAATACCATCACTATCATGACAGAGGCTTAAGGGGTTTCACTAGCACATAACTTTATTGACACAGTTTAAGCACATGTCACGTGACCGCCGCAACTTGATTTCAGTGGCTTATTACAACAGAGACATGCAGACCCTGCAATGTAGTCATCCGGCCGGACTTACATGAATGTATTACATATTGTTAATTTGTATTATGATTATCGTATGATTTGCCTGTATTATGTGGCTCTAATTTGGAGCATGGGAATTTTATTCCAGCGTTATTAATTACATTTGTTTAGAAAATGATGCGCATACAACAGGGCGACGCTATGTAAGGTTTTCCACATGCCAAATACTTGGAATATGTATCGTATTGGGTGATTTCCTTCCCTTTCCAATATGGCCGCTATACAACATTACTCTGTATTCTCCTGCAAGTCCTCTGTCTATTACTATGATGTACGTGGCGATCACTGTGTTTTGTACATATCGGTGATTTCAATCACACTTTCATTGTGTGAGCAAGGCGTAACTGCCGAAATGCGTAGCGTGGAAGCATAATAAACTTCCTGATATACTTGTCGTTGTTTCCTGAGAGTGCATTTACCTCGCTTTGCGATACAGATTTTTGGGAATATATATATATATATATATATATATTTTACAAATTATGCATGAATACCAGCAGATTGATGAAATGCTATTCTGTGAATTAATGTTAGATGTAGGGCAAATTAACAATGGCTACTGTATGCTTTGGATATGATTATTTCATTGTAGAATATATGAAATATATGGACACACATTTTTACATTTTGTGGATTTTGAATGTATTTGAAATTTGTTTTGGCTCCAAAGAAGCAAAAGGAGATTCATGAAGCATGTGTTGGCCATTTGTGTGATTTGATGAATTGAGAAAATAAAGGAAACAACTGTTTTATAAGTCATACGTGATGTTGAAGTCCCCATTTAAGTTAATTAAAATATTGAGTACATTTGTAAAACAACCAAAAAAAATCTCCGCATTTTTCATTACGTTTTAGGATGCATTGAGAGGTTAATGCTGGTTTTGCACCAATATACAGCTCCAAATTTGCCCAAACCAACATATAGTTTGTGTGTGTGGAAAAGGGAACAAAGAGGTACGCCTTTAAATAACCTAATTCGGGGTTCTTGAAAAAAGCTCTAGCAAAGAGGTCCACAAACACCCTGGCAGTGAAAGGTTAAACTGTGACCATAAACCTTTAACAATACTGCTTATGACAGATGGCATGGCATGTGGAATGTCAAGAATAGCAAAATGATCTAAAAAGTTATTTGTTTGTTATGAATTATACTAAAGGAGCAAATAAATGCCTTGCAGATTTGTTTCCTTTAGGTTACATTATCTTTTGAAGAAACTGAAAAAAGTAAGATGGATGATAGTTGTGTGAGAATGTTCGAGTAAAGCACTGAGAAAAGCCATTTTAAAAAGATCAAAAAGATTTTTGAGCTGTTTTTATTACTAAATTTCAAACTCATTCCTCCTCAACTGAGACAGATAATTTTGAATTTGAGACATGAAGGTCACATGGGCATAGTGAGAACCAAAACTACAGTAAAAAATTGCCAAGAATCCAAGAACGGCAGCAAACTACAAAGGATATCCGATGGCAAGTTATGAAACGGATAACACCTGACCCAAGAGGAGGGAACACGACACATATCTTGATGAAAAGAGGACTGAGGTGGATTGATCATGTGGACTCTAGATTGAACAGCCTCGAGGATTGGAGACAGGCAACACTTTTTTAATAACTGCATAGCTTTCATTATTTCATGTGTATATGTTACATGGACTTATTTTTACGTGGACTTATATCTGAAAAAATATAGATCTTGAAATAACAAAATGCACTGTGTACTTTTGCTGTGGTATTGTAGACACATATATTTAACAGTGAAATCTGATATCTGCATGGAAGTTCCCGTTTGAAAACAGTTTGAATTATGTTTGAAACGGTTTTAAAAAAATGTGTTCATGTATTTTCCCTGTCCGTATTTTCCGTTTGAGATTCCAGATAATTGAAACTTGAGCTGATATTCACACTATGGCTTTCAGAACTTTCCCCTCAGATTGTGTGTACATTTGTTCTATAACTCAGTGCTTTGGTACCTCGGTATTCAGTTTCTAGCTTGGTACACAAAGCCAGTCTCATTTTTGGTTTCACGTTGGTCTACTAACTCTGCTCCCTTGGCACTTTACAGTCTTTCTTGAATCCTTCATAGTAGTTTTTTTCACCTACAAATTACTCCTTTCTCGTTACTTTTCAATTTTTATAAGTAACAACATAGTAATTACCAGCTTCCTAGGATCTGCAGAGGGCACATATTCTATCTTTTTTCTGGGTTTTGCCAAGCTTTTTCCATTTTGAGACAACATGTGCACACTACATAGTTCAAAGTCTATCTAGATGTAGACAAGCACGACCATGCTCTAATCACATACTCGTTTTCAGCATCTGACAAGTTCCCTGCACGGATGTATGTACTTTTGTCCACTTGATGGCAACATTTTACCACTATATCAATGATGTTCCTCCTGGACTTTTTGCCGTAACGGTCTAATTAGATATGGCTTTTATTTCCTCCCAGATTGGACGAATTAGCATTCATACATTGTTTGCAGAAACTGAGGGTGAGATTTGTCCGCTACATTCTTTTGAGCCCATCTCTTTTTGAACACCTTTAAGTGGTGT
Organism: Calotriton arnoldi; assembly: GCA_963921515.1. NCBI lineage: Eukaryota > Metazoa > Chordata > Amphibia > Caudata > Salamandridae > Calotriton > Calotriton arnoldi. The sequence goes on along the minus strand of CAWUFW010024790.1, from coordinate 38,919 downwards.
CTCTTTTCATTTTGGGTTTTTTCTTTGGTACTTTATCATCCGCCCTACACACTTTGTGCCTTTTAATTACTTTGGCCCATGTAGGCTCTTACTTCCATGCATTACGGCATGATGATTGTGACACCAGGGTGTGTCTTCTTCAGTTCTTGGTTTCTAGTATACACGTTTTAGGTACCCGTTGCACGGAATTGTCTGTGTTCTAATTCCAGCTATCCTTGTCTTTGTATCGGTTTTTCCAGATTGGCGTGCATATTCTGTTACATTCAGGGTATTTGCACTATATAAATAACTTTGCAAAAGAGGTAAGATTACCTCAGCTTATGTCTTTGATTGGCTGACAACTGTTATGTCTGAAACCCCATGGACAACCCATACTATTGTTAACATTCCTTATTATTTTTGTCCATGACCTGATATCTGTAGCTGTCTACCATTTATGTCCTGAGGAAGACTCCCTCGCAAGTTAAAACTTTGGGGTTGAAACGTTGACATACAAGTTGTTGACTTTAGTTAATGACTGCAAAGGGTGGAACCCATACGGTAATTTGGGACCTGGGCTCCCTATTATCTAAATGTATGTGTTTTAAGTCAACAATTGTTTTTGTGCATTTATCACTGCACACCTTTGTTCACTATTGTCACACCATTCACTAATACTGTGCTGTTCACAAGGGGCACCTACTGTTATTCTGTTTTCCAAAATATGTTTGTAAAATGCTACTATTACATTCATGTAATGTATATACTTAATGCTTGCACAGGTTCATGCATTTAAACAGATGGGTACCTATGAAGCAGCTGGTCTTTTTCCAATTTGCTCAAGACTGCTTTATTGCTATAGCCTAGGAAGCAAGGGCTGTTAGCTTCCCGTGAGGGAACCATTTTATCTGTTAATATATATTTACCCGGGTTCCTAGGGATACTAGGTAGCCCCATTTGTTGTTTCTTCTGTATTCACTTTACAACACTAATGGATATACCTCTGAACCATAGTGCAGGAGAGTGTCCATTGTGTTAGTGATTTGTATTTCTACTAATAGGTGAGCCTTGTAGGAAAATAACAAAGTTGTAACATTTTCCCAACCTTGTATATGGCACTAAGCAGTGTTATTGGCAGTTTGTGAAAGCAAAAGAGGAAACAATGTGACATTTCTTTGTAGATTTGTTACTTACTCTGGTCTTTCTCTTTGAAGGAATAAAGCACAGCAATTTTTCTTCCTCGGTGTGCTGAATGCTGTCTCTCTGTAGCTGTCCTTATATTCATCTGTTCATTGGTAAAACATAGCTTATATGTCTTGTTACACAAGATAATACATCAACCTGAGCAGCTATAGTGTGTTACATGACTTGAACATTAATAGGAGTTAAAGATCATGCACACCTGATAGATGGTTCCTTCTCTATTCTATAGCGTAGGTACCTAATAAGGGTCCACAGTGTTATTCAGGCACTTCTATAATAGAGTTGAAATCTGTCTGAGTAACATTTAGCATACTTTTAAAACTTCATGAATAGTCTTGTAGTACATAAATATGTATGCATAAAAGCTATAAAATTTGAGCACTTGTTATGTAAATTGTTTTATCAAGGCTTAAGTCGTCATTTGACGCTAGGACATCTCAATAAATAGGTAGTGAAAATAGGAAATTAATATTTTTTACCCACTAGTGATATGCAGTATGTAGCTATAACTTTATGGTAGTGACAGTTTGACACAAAGTAGATCCCAGATAATATAACCTTTTAAAATTAACAGAATACCTTCCTGTTGTGAGTTGTGTCCACATCACAACCATGTAAGATACACATTATTTATAGCAACTGGTTCTTATAATAAATTGCACAACTCTTCAGTAAAAGCCTACAGAGTTTTTTGATATCGACAAGTTCTAGACCACCTGATAGGCCATCTCTCTCTCTGGTAACCTTATAGATGTTCTTCTTCCTTGTGATCATTTCTTGCTTGAACTATTTAAAACAAATAATTTGAATACTATTAAACTTTTTTCACATTACACCTTGGAATCACTCATTTTAGTGCCTATGAGTAATTACATATGGCTTATTCTATAATAGACAAAGTCCCTTTCTGCATTGAGACTTAGAATAAATGTCAACATGTTATTAATAAAAGTCACAACGTCCCTTTCTGAAGAGGAACCTTTAACTTCCAGACTGTCTCTGAGACAAATCCACTTGGTATATCCAGCCTGGGCTTCATTGCAGTCGGTTTGAAATTGTACCTTGATCCTTGTCTACCGCGACCATTGACTTACATTCAGTGCTTTATTTTACTTGATGCTTTTTCACCTTAAATCTTTAACACTTCATATCTCCAGTTCTTCATATTGGCTTTTTGCTTTTTCTGTGTGATTTAATTTGTTAAATATCTATTTTTTTTATTAATTAGAGTGGGATTTTATTGTGTTGTGTCTTTGACATATTTACCAGTTTTGATATGTCTAATGCTTTACACATTTTATTTAAAGTTAAGCCTTTCTGCTATATGCCATAGCTGACAGGGGTGGACTAATTGTTTAGTGACTTTATTACTTTTGGTGGACTCCCATCCACTTTAAATAAAAGTTCATAGCTATGGCTGTCTCATTTTCTACAATAGGTCAATCAAGCTGATCTCGACTACCTTTCCCTGAGCTCTGACTCCCTTAGAAATCTCACTAGGAACTTCAACTGCAATATGTATCTCTTGGTGAATGTTGTCCTTTAGTGTATTGTAAGGATCCTGATAACATTTGTACTGGCCCAAAAGTTCTTCCTCACTATGCTATGGTTTAAATAGTTGTAAAAGATATAATTTTCTGCAGTCTGACAACTCAGCTTGCAATGATTATCAGACTTTTTTATGTTGTGCCTCACTAAACAACCATTGCATCCTGAAACTCCAAAGCAGCCTGCTTCTACATTTTCTTCATCATTGTTTCTGTATGTTTAGAACTGAACTTCATACAGATGTACATTTTCTAAGTGAACACTTATTTTGGAATAAATAGATTCCAGCGTGTTGATTTTAACTGTGTCAGTACTATCTGAGTCTGCATGAACGAAACACTGTGGGGCATATTTACAAGCCCCTTGCACCACTTTTGCGCCGCCATTGCGTCACGCAAGTGACGCAGCGGCGATGCAAACCATGCGCCGCGTTGCGCTATATTTACAACGTGACGCATCTAGGGAGATGCGTCACGTAGTAACCCCCTGCGCCAAATGAAACCTGCGTCAGGTTTCATGTGGGCGTACCGGCGCAGGGGGGGGCGTTCCGGCGCAGGTACGCCTCAGAAAAGTGACGTAGTGAAATCTACAAGATTTCACGCAGTCACTTTTTCCGACGCTGGTGCGCCAAATCCTTACGCCTGCTTGAAGCAGGCGTAAGGATTGACGCACCATGTTAGGGATAGGGAAGGTTGGGACAGTGCTGGAGTTGCGTCGCGCTTGCGACACGACTTCAGCACTGCGCCAACCTTCCGCCGGCAGATGCGTCACGCATCTGCTTATCCTTGCGCCACGATGCGCCGCATTGTAAATGCGGCGCATCGGACGTGGCGCAAGGGTAAACTTGCATGACGCATTTTCCCTGGCGCATCCCTGCTGATATGCAGGGATGCGCCAGGGAACGTAAATATGCCCCTGTGTCTCTGCAAAGGACTTCAACACTCTTTTTCATGGTGATGCATGGCCTAAACTGAGCCAAAGTATGTTCTCACTCTTACTGTATAAGCTGCAAGATACCAATCTGATCAACGTTTCATTTGAACCTATCTCTTTGTGTGAAAGCATCTTCAATCTGAAGTTATACAATTTCTCAGAAAAATATTTCTCTGCTAAGATCTTCCCATATCATATGTCTTTTATTTTGGTTTTTTCAGACTTTGTTATATAGGAAGTGACACAGCTCGCAACAGCAATGGATTTGTCTGCAACTCACTGAATGTTCATATTTGCATTCCATATAGACAAAATGACAGGGTTATAGTCATTGATAAGTTTGGAAGTCACACTTCTCTTAACATTGTATGTGTTTTTTGGTAATTTCCCAGTGACAGTATGTCTGACTGGAGACATGATACTGTTTACTCTTCCTTTAGAAATGACAAGCAGTCAAAGCAATATGCTATGTAGAATTTTCATTTTGCTCTGACTGTATCTGCAAAACAGTACTTTCAACATTTGTATGACTGAAATCACCACACTTACTGTCTAAGGGTTTTATTCTGAGACTCATTTGAAATCTCACAAGTAATGTACCACTCATTAAATGGCAAAACTATTTTGACACTGTCCTCTCCTAGTTTTGGAGCACCCTTTAGACACAATATTATGTGAATCTCTGAGACACTTCTCATTTGGCATTCCTTCCTCAGAAAAGTAGTTAAAAGCCTCACCAAGTAGAGGATTTTTTATTGCAGATGAAGTGAAGGATTGCATGAAACTTGAGATTGAAGTATCTACAGATATTTGCTGGTTTCATAAAATATACAATTCTCCAGGTGTCTTGAAATTGATAGCAGCAGTGTTTGAGTTTACTTACCTCAGTAACTTGTGTAAATCATCCCAAGTATAGTCCACACAGCTGAGGGTTAAGAACCAAGTAGAAGCACCTAAATTAGTTGATATGCACTTTAACTTAATGTTGTGAGGGAAACAGAACTCAGTGGTACCATGTTGACATGTGATTAAAAGAATCAATTTGCACTCAGGAATTTCATCTTTACCAAAAGATTTTTCGAGAAACTCTCTTGCACATATATTAAGGTATCATGCTCTTATTTTAAGAATATGTACTACAGCACAAAACACTTCAGCTATTTCACTTTCACATGGTAGATTAAAAAGTTATTGAATGTTCTGTATAAAACAGGGATTTCCAGAATATAGTCTGGTTGACCTATACTCAGAAGCGGAGAACTGTACTCAATAATCATCGTAATGACCTCATTTTCCTGTAGGAAAGAGAAATGAAAAACAATGGGCTTCTGAACTCTTTTCCCACACATTAATTAGCTCACCTTTTACCTGTCTCATTTGATAGAACTCCAAGGCATCACCCATGATATCTCTGGACTGTAGTGGGAGGACACTTTAGTGCTCATCAATATCTTGCTCTTAGCAGAATCTACCCTGTAAAATGTACTACTCTCTCTTGGCTTTGAAGGCTGTGTGCCAACTGAAGACAAATGCTGATCAATATCTATATTTTTGTAATACTCATTTTCTGCTTTCAAGTAGTGTTGAGCTTTGTTACCCTTATCTAAACTAGTAATTTCTTGTCATTTTATTTATCTTTTGTTGGCAGACCATTCATTAAAACAGCTAGTAGTTCTCAATTTCTTGGTCCACAGCAAGAGTTGTATTGATCTCTTTCAGGTCTAGTGATAGACACAACTTTCATGGTCAGGCCTTTCGATGATTCTGTTGGCGGTAACTCTGCACTTTTTGGCTGTGGGCGAACTATAGCTTGAAAAGTGTGTACAGTCTGGATGATTGTACTCTCAGTAACACTTAGGGGTCAATTCCGATTCGGGCCGGAAATTTCTCCGACCGAGCCGGATCCGGAGAGATTTCCGACCGAATCGGACCCGTGCAGTCCGACCGAACGAGTACGATGCGTCCGTATGTTATCGGACTCGAGTCGGTCGGACTCCCATTGATGTCAATGGGAGCCGGTCGCACAACGCGTACGCGGGCTCCCATTGACTCAATGGGTGCGAGTCGGACAAGTGCGCCCCCTACAGCGTGTACGCGGCGAAGCGATTCGCGCCGTACACGCACAGGTAGGGGGACCCATGGGTCCCCCTGTGTGCGACTCGCGCGGCTACGCGTACTGGGGGTCCGACACGGACCCCCAAAGTACGGCTCCGACAGCTCTTACGAGCCGGAGTGCGCGGCTCGGTCGGACTGCTCGCGGCGCGCATCGTACTTACCCGGCCGGGAAACGTCTCCATTGCGCGGTGCGAGTCGAGTCCGAGCGAGTCGGTCGGAGCGGTTCGAGTCCGAGCGAGTCGGTCGGAGCTGTCGGGACGCCCGGACGAGTCGGTCGGCGATTTCGCATCGTACTTGCTCGGCCGGACCCGCGTACGGTTCGGTCGGGAAACAGGGCTCCGAATCGGATCCGGTAAAACCGAATCCGATTCGGAGCACTACCGGCCGAGATCGGAATCGGCCCCTTAGCGTCTTGAGTTCAACAGGAATCGAACAGATCATTAAATCATTATGAATGCCTCTTGCAGGCATTTTATTAACATCTAATTTATTAATGCACATTTTACAGTCAACCTAGTTGTCACATAAATCAAAACATTCCTCAGCTGTTGAGTAGAGAGCTAGATGAACCACTATACCAGATCTCTCTCTTCATTCTTGATGCTTACATCTCATTTTTTGGTCTGTGCCTTGTATTTGGTACGGGGGCAAGAAACAGATACCTCATATGGAATTTGTGCTGATGTTGCAGTGTATGCTGTTATTTTGTTCCTAAAAATGTCTAGCACATTCCCTGAAATGATTTTATCATTGTGAATCTTCACTAGTACATTTTATATTTTCCTAACTTTCTTTCTGAGCTAAAGTATTTCATTTGAATTCCTTCTAAAATTCTTGTTATATCAGAGTGTGTTCCATGCAACAGTGCACTATTAATTTTTTCTAGGCGGAGAGCAGGACATTTCATGCACTACAACTTTCTGACTAGGTTGCACATCTTACTTGGTGAAATGACAGCATTCAAATATAATAAAATGCACCGCCACACACCTCTTTTGACAAAAAAGCGAAACAATGTCCCTGTTTGTGGGAAAGGTGATAGTGTGACCATGTATTATAAGGTTATAAAATGCCCCCAGCATACATTATAAGTAATTGAGGAGTTGCATGAACATATACAGGAACAAAGCTGAAGTTTCTTCATAAGGTAATGAAACTCCGAGTGGACTTGCAATATCTGTATCATATATGGCAGGTGGTAATATATTCCTTAAAATACATGGTCCTACCATTACCATTCCCACAAACCACTTCAATCCTTGGTGCGTAGCTCTTTCGTATGAGAGAGAGAGCATGTTTAGAAACATGAAGAATAGAAAAAGAATCTCTAGTGCAAATCAAGCACATCAAAAAAAGCTATTGGATATTTGTTGAAAAAATATATAAGAATCAGTTTAATATGTCTTTTTTTTAATCAAAAATGGCACAGTAGATTGGAATGTGAAGAAACATGCAACCAGATTCTACTTTTTCTATACTTACCTAAGGAATACAAAAAACAAATATGTTGGCAAAAACTCCTTTCTGCTTGTCACTACACAGCTAGAAAAACAGAAGAAGGAAAAGCCATGTTTTGTTTTTGCGCTTTAACAGCTGCTTTAATTATGATCTGTGACCTGACCTGCCTTTACCCTTGGCTGCTGGCAGCAGGCATTGTGACATCAGAAACCAACTGAAATAAATCATTACAGTTGTGTTCTGATGTAATTTCTTTATAATCGGGGGCTCAATGCATCACAAGTTGCCGATTATATAGAAATTAGAGACAGGGTTTATTCAAGGATTGCAGAATCTTGTGTATTATAATGCAATATTATTTGTCACTTCACACAACACATACTATCTTCACAGTTAGCATAGGTTTTACCTGCAATAGATGTTGTAGATAGAAGTAAGGTTAATGAAGACATATGTAACACAGTGAAAATTAAATGTTAGCTTCGAGGATCAGAATTACCACGAGAGTTGAACTTATATACTTTAACTCCTGTCAGAGTAGAACTCAGCTTGCAAGGCTTAACTAAGGTGTATGTATGTATGTATGTGTGTATGTATGTATGTATGTATATATATATTCACTGAAAAAACCATAGGTTTTAGGGACAGTTATAGTTAGTTGGACATTGCACTCGTACAAAACCCGTGAAATTCCCCCGTTATAGTTAGTTCAGCTAACTATAACTCGCGCCCGCAATGCACTGCTGATGACGTCACATATTACATCACTCATGACATGGTCAGTGACATCACTGATGACATCACTGATGACATCTCAAATGACATCACTGATGACATCATCCAGTGACTGTGTGTTTCTGTAAAGTTTAAATATTTTTTATATATATAGGGAAAGGCGTATTGAAGAATGAGTGGGTGTATAAGTGTCTGTATGGATGATTTAGTAGGTGCGTGACTAATTCTATAAGTGAGTGATTAAACGTATCTTACTGAATGCATGGGTTAATGACTAAACTGGGTGAATGTCTGTATCTGTCTGTTGCTGTGTAAGTGGCTGCATGGGTTTGTGAATAGCTACATGAGTGTCTATAAGAGTTATTGATTTGTTGTCTGAGTATCTGTATGGGTGCCTGAGTGTTTGTGTGGATGGGGTGTGTGCGACTGTGCATAGATGTGTGAGTGGGTGATTCACTGGGTGGATGGTTTCAAGAGTGCATCTGTGATAGACTGTATGGGTGGGTAAGTGTGTGTAAGAGTGTGTTAGTGAGTGAATGTATGTCCCAGTGGTACATGTGTGAGTAACTACATATGTGAAAGGCAGTATATATGTGTGTTGGAGTATATAAATAGCTATAAGCGAGAGTGAGTGATTGTGATAGTGGCTTATGGATGAGTGTGTGCTTGTATCAGTGATTGTATAAGAGCGTAACAATGTGCTAGTATTTGTATGATTAAGTGAGCTGGTGTGTGTATAACTGTATAGGTGAGTAAATGGCAGTGTGTTTAATTATTTGCATGACTGACTAGGTGTGTGAGTACCTCTATGGATGAGTGGCGGTGTTTGAGTGTCTATATAGGAGTAAGAGTGCATATGATAGTCCTGTATTGAGTGACCATAAGTATGAGTGACTGTACGGGTGAGTGAGTGGATGTGTGTGTGTAGACCTAAGAATCAGTGAGTGGGTATGTAGTTATTGGTGTTGGAGTGTCTATGGTTTTGCGAATGGCAGTCTGTAATTTAGATTGGGTGTATCAAAGGTTATATTAGGGTGTGAAGAGCTGCATCAGATTATCACGTGGATGATGTCATCAGTGATGTCATTTGAGATGTCATCAGTGATGTCATCAGTGATGTCACTGACCATGTCATGAGTGATGTAATATGTGACGTCATCAGCAGTGCATTGCGGGGGCGCGAGTTATAGTTAGCTGAACTAACTATAACGGGGGAATTTCACGGGTTTTGTACGAGTGCAATGTCCAACTAACTATAACTGTCCCTAAAACCTATGGTTTTTTCAGTGAATTTCAAAGGTTTTTTAAATGCTAATTTGTAACTATAACGTCCCTAAAACCTATGGTTTTTTCAGTGAATTTCAAAGGTTTTTTAAATGCTAATTTGTAACTATAACATGTCTGAAACCTACGGTTTTTTCAGTGAATTTCAAAGGTTTTGTAAATGACAATTTTTAAATGTATTAATTGTTATATAAATTTTTTTCATACTGATTTCGAAATTTTTTAGAAAACATTTTTTTTACATATTTTATTTTTTAAATTACATTGTAATTATATTATACATTACAAAAAATACTTTCTCAGAATGAATTACTTTAGTTTAAATACTTTGCACATAGGCAATAGACTTTTAAGTACAGTAGTTACAGTTGTTGCAATGGGCAACACATTTTCAAACACAATGCAACATTCAGCTCAATGTGAATTTCTAGTTAAATGCAATTAGTTACTTTATGGATTACTTTTCTAACCACAGGACTGGATCCTAGATTCAGTCCTGGGACATCTCCTGTAAACAGTTGAGTAAAAGCGTTTTGGTTACAGTCGTGATTTTTAAGGAATATTATTGTACTTTAAAAGTTGACACTTAGAAACTTTTTCTCATAGAATGACCAATGTTATCCTATGGAAGGAAATTCACTTAGGAGGTAAAAACTGTTATCGTTACTTTTTGTTAATCAGTGTTGGATCCTGGATCCAGCACTGGTGCATCTCCTGTAAACAGTTGAAAGAATGCGTTTAAGTCATACAGGCGATTTTTAAGGAATATTTGTAGTTTGTGAAAATCGACACTTTGAAACTTTTCTGCTGAAAACCAGACAAAGGATTCCTATGGAAGAAAATATAAGTTACTGGTAAGTACGGTTAAAATTACTTTTCAGGGTCAGTGCTTGGCTAAAAGATGCAGCACTGGGTTCTCTCCTGATAACAGGTGAGTAAATTGGAATTCGTACTTTGGTTGATTTTAGAGGAATATTATAAAGTTCCAAAACTCCACACTTAGAAGAATTTCCAAGTGAAACCAGTCAATGTTAGCCTATGAAGGAAATTCAAGTTACCGGTAAGTACGGTTAAAATTAATTTTGAGGATCAGTACTGGGCTGAAAGATGCAGCACTGAGGTCTCTCCTGATAACAGGTGAGTAAATCAGAATTCGGATTTCGGCTGATTTTAGAGGAATATTTTAAAGTTCCAAAAATATACACTTAGAATCTTTTTCAGCAAAAAGCAGGCAATGATATCCTAAGGAAGGAAATTCAAGTTACCGGTAAGTACGGTTAAAATTACTTTTGAGGATCAGTACTGGGCTGAAACATGCAGCACTGAGGTCTCTCCTGATAACAGGTGAGTAAATCGGAATTCGGATTTCGGCTGATTTTAGAGGAATATTTTAAAGTTCCAAAACTCCACACTTAGAAGAATTTCCAAGTGAAACCAGTCAATGTTAGCCTATGGAAGGAAATTCAAGTTACTGGTAAGTACGGTTAAAATTACTTTTCAGGACCAGTACTGGGCTGAAAGAAGCATGAACTGAGGTCTCTCCTGATAACAGGTGAGTAAATCAGAATTCTGATTTCGGCTGATTTTAGAGGAATATTTGTATGTTTCAAAAATCAAAACTTAGAAGAATTTCCAAGTGAAACCAGTCAATGTTAGCCTATGAAGGAAATTCAAGTTACCGGTAAGTACGGTTAAAATTACTTTTCAGGATCAGTACTGGGCTGAAAGATGCAGCACTGAGGTCTCTCCTGATAACAGGTGAGTAAATCGGAATTCGTATTTCGGCTGATTTTAGAGGAATATTTTAAAGTTCCAAAACTCCACACTTAGAAGAATTTCCAAGTGAAACCAGTCAATGTTAGCCTATGAAGGAAATTCAAGTTACCGGTAAGTACGGTTAAAATTACTTTTTAGGATCAGTACTGGGCTGAAACATTCAGCACTGAGGTCTCTCCTGATAACAGGTGAGTAAATCGGAATTCGTATTTCGGCTGATTTTAGAGGAATATTTTAAAGTTCCAAAACTCCACACACAGAAGAATTTCCAAGTGAAACCAGTCAATGTTAGCCTATGGAAGGAAATTCAAGTTACTGGTAAGTACGGTTAAAATTACTTTTCAGGACCAGTACTGGGCTGAAAGATGCAGCACTGAGGTCTCTCCTGATAACAGGTGAGTAAATCAGAATTCGGATTTCGGCTGATTTTAGAGGAATATTTGTATGTTTCAAAAATCAACACTTAGAAGAATTTCCAAGTGAAACCAGTCAATGTTAGCCTATGAAGGAAATTCAAGTTACCGGTAAGTACGGTTAAAATTACTTTTGAGGATCAGTACTGGGCTGAAAGATGCAGCACTGAGGTCTCTCCTGATAACAGGTGAGTAAATCGGAATTCGTATTTCGGCTGATTTTAGAGGAATATTTTAAAGTTCCAAAACTCCACACTTAGAAGAATTTCCAAGTGAAACCAGTCAATGTTAGCCTATGAAGGAAATTCAAGTTACCGGTAAGTACGGTTAAAATTACTTTTCAGGACCAGTACTGGGCTGAAAGATGCAGCACTGAGGTCTCTCCTAATAACAGGTGAGTAAATCAGAATTCGGATTTCGGCTGATTTTAGAGGAATATTTGTATGTTTCAAAAATCAACACTTAGAAACTTTTTCAGCAAAAAGCAGTCAATGATATCCTATGGAAGGAAATTCAAGTTACTGGTAAGTACGGTTAAAATTACTTTTGAGGATCAGTACTGGGCTGAAAGATGCAGCACTGAGGTCTCTCCTGATAACAGGTGAGTAAATCGGAATTCGTATTTCGGCTGATTTTAGAGGAATATTTTAAAGTTCCAAAACTCCACACTTAGAAGAATTTCCAAGTGATACCAGTCAATGTTAGCCTATGAAGGAAATTCAAGTTACTGGTAAGTACGGTTAAAATTACTTTTCAGGATCAGTACTGGGCTGAAAGATGCAGCACTGAGGTCTCTCCTGATAACAGGTGAGTAAATCGGAATTCGGATTTCGGCTGATTTTAGAGGAATATTTGCACAATGGTGAAGGGAGGGGCGGGGCCTGAGGTGACATCTGTGCAAACGCGCCCCGTGGTGCGTTTTAAGTTGGGGGATTAAGTCCCCTTGAATCCTGAGGGTCCCTAGGGGCCAACTAGCCCACCAGGAACCTCCAATATGCGCCAGGGGCTGCGTTGCAGAGACGTGTAGAGAGGCCACACCCCTTTTACACCTCTCTGCAACGCAGCTCTGTGGCGCTTTCTGGATGTACCTGTTGGGCTAGTTGGCCCCCAGGGACCCTCAGGATTGAAGGGGATTTAATTCCCCATCTTAAAACGCGCCACGGGGCCTGTTTGAACACATGTCACCTGAAGCCCCGCCCCCTCCCTTCACCACTGTGCAAACGCGCCCCGTGGTGCATTTTAAGTTGGGGGATTAAGTCCCCTTGAATCCTGAGGGTCCCCGGAGTCCAACTAGCCCACCATATACCTCCAAAAGCGCCACAGAGCTGCGTTGCAGAGAGGTGTAAAAGGGGTGTGGCCTCTCTACACGTCTCTGCAAGGCAGCTCCCTGGCGCATACTGGAGGTTCCTGGTGGGCTAGTTGGCCCCAGGGACCCCCAGTATTCAAGGGGAATTTGTTCCTCTCTGCAAACGCGCCAGGGGCGCGTTTGCAGAGTGGTGAAGGAAGGGGGCGGGGCCTGCGGGCCCGATCGTTTTTTTTTTTTTTTTGTCCCCTGAAGGGGGGCTGTGTGGCCCGCCTTCCTTTTTTCTCTTTTTGGGCCCTGGGGACCCCATCCCCCAGGGCCTTACCCCTTTTTTAATTTTTCAAAAAACAAAAAAACGGGAAGGGGGCCGCGTGGCCCCCTTCCCTGGGCCTGTATTGGCCCCGGGGACCCCATCCAACGGGGCATGGCCTCTATATTTATTATTTTGAGGGGGGCAGCGTGGCCCCCTCCTCTGGCCATTTTAAGGCCCCGGGGACCCCATCCCCCGGGGCCGGCCTTTCCATTTAAAAAAAAAAAAAATTCTCTTTTTGGGGAGGGGGCCGCTGGCCCCCCTCCCGGGCCACTACTTGCCCCGGGGACCCCATCCCCCGGGGCTGGCCCTCTCCGTTGGGGACTGTGGGGGTCCCCAATCCCCCCACAGTCCTGCCGGCTCCCCACGTCCCTTGGGAGCCGGCATTGCTGTTCCACATGGGGAGCAGCTGACATGCTGCTCCCCATGTGGAAAGCAATCGCTTTGGATATTGGAAGAGAGAGCAGGTTTCCCTGCTCTCTCTTCCAATATCCAAAGCAGTTTACTATGGCAGGACGGGAGCCGCGAGGCTCCCGTCCTGCCATAGCAAACTACAGTGTCCCGGGGTAGGCACCCCGGGACACTGCAGGAGCCGGCCCTGGGGGTGGTGGTCCCCAGGGCCATCAAGGGCTCCAGGAGGGGGCCGCGCGGCCCCACTCCCATTCAGTACACAGCCCCGGGAGGTGGTGGTCCCCGGGGCTCTGGGGTCCGTAACGGACCCCCATATTAAAATGTTTAGTGCCCCGGGAGGTGGCGGTCCCCAAGGCGTGTGGGGGCTGGAGCCCCCCACACTGGTTTTATTTCTAATAAAAAAAAAGCCCCGGGGAGGTGGTGGTCCTCGGGGCTGCGGGAGGGCTCAGAGCCCTCCCGCACCATTTTTCAAAAAAGCCCCGGGGGTGGCGGTCCCCGGGGCTTGGGGGCCCTTGAGGCCCCCACACATTAAATTATCCCCCCCACCATGCCCCCGGGACTTGGGCCACCCGGGGGCCAATTAACATCGAAGCGCGGGAGACCGCGCTTCGATTTTTTTTTTTTCGGCAGGATTCGCGCACCCTGAGCGCATCCTGCCGATTTAAAAAATTATTTTTTTATTTTTTTTTGCCCAGGGGGTCCTTGTGGGACCCCCTGAGCAAACCTAGGGGGTCAGGGTGTTTCTACCCTGCCCCCTTTGTGCGCTTTGCGCACTTGTTTCTGTCCCTCGGTTCTACCGAGGGACAAAATGGCTGCCAACATTTCCTGAATCGGAATGTTGACAGCCAGCTGACAGCCAATTAACATGCAGCTCGTGATCGGGACGGTGCGCGCAGGGTGCGCTGAGGGTACGCGGACCCTACTCGGCCATAGATATCACTAACTTTTTACTTTTCATTTTCAAAGCAACTACTGAACGGATTTACACCATTTAACAAAAGGGTTCTTTCTGAACCAAGAACTACCTCTTTGCCAAATTTGGTGTAATTCCGTTCAGCAGTTCGGGCTGTAGCCGTGTCTAAAGTTTCCTATGGAAAAGTGCATGGGGAAAACGCGTTTTGGGACCCCCTTTTTCTCGGCCCCCGCTTGACGAATCCCCCGAGACTTTCAGGGTAGGAGCGGACCGGAGCGGGCCACAAAGTTTGAAAATTTCGCGAAGATACGTCAACCGGCAAGAGAGTTATTTCAAATAGAATGTCGCGGATTTCCTATGGATAATAGGTTGTAACTATAACTATCTACTGGCGACCGCCAGTAGATAATGTATATATATATATATATATATATATATTTCTTACAAAACCAGCGAAACCAGTGAAATTCAGCAGTTATATTTACCTGAGATAGCTATAACTTATTCCCCCACAATGCACTGCACTCATGACATGGTCAGTGACATTACTGATGACATCATCCAGTGAGTGTAAGTGTTTTCTAAATGTTTATGAGTGTTAAACATATATACTAAGCTACTACAAAACTTAAATTTGTATAGTAGGTGTACTACTAATGAGTGGTACTATTTCTAACATATTATATGAGTGACTGTGTGTATCCGTGTGTGAGAGGGTATGTGAGTGGCCTTATGGGTGTGGGAGTGTATGTGTGAATGGTTATATGGTTATATGGTTTGAATAAGTGGGTGTGTGAGTAGCTGTATGTGTGTGTGAGTGGCTGTGTGAGTAGCTGTATTAGTGAGTGAGTGGCTGTGTGAGTGACTGTATAGGTGAGTGAGTGCCTGTGTCAGTGGGTATATGGGTGGGTGAGTGGGTATGTGAGTGGCTGTATCGGTGACTTGTGGCTGTGTGAGTGGCTGTATTGGTGAGTGACTATGTGTGTAAGTGGCTTTATGGGAGAGTAAGTAACTGAGTGGGTGTTTGGTTAACTGAGTGGGTGTTTGAGTGGCTGTGTTGGAGAGCGAATATCTATGTGAGTGGCTGTATGAGTGAGTGAGTAGTCATGTGAGTGCTTGTAGGGATGTTTAAATGGGTATGTAAGTGGTTGTGTGTGTATGTGAGTGGCTCTGCTGAGAGGCTGTGTGGGTGAGTGACTGGGTGTGTGAGTGGCTGGAAGGGTGAATAAGTGGGTATGTGAGCAGCTATATGGGTGAGTTAGTGACTGTGTGAGTCACTGAATAGGTGAGTAAGTAGCTGTGTGAGTAGGTGTATGGATAACAGTGGCTGTATGGGTGTGTGAGTGGGTGTGTGAGTACCTCTATGGATGAGTGAGTGGGTATGTGAGTGGTTGTATGTGTGAGGGAACTGGGTGTATGAGTGGTTGTGTAGGGTAATGTATGCGTGGTTCTGTGGATGACATCATCAGTGATGACATTTGAGATGTCATCAGCAATGTCACTGACCATGTCATGAGTGATGAAATATGTGAGGTCATAACCAGTGCATTGCGGGAGGGCGTTATTTTGTACAAGTGAAATCTGAGCCAAACTATAACTTCCCTTTAACCTTTAGTTTTTTCACTGAATTTGTAAAGTTTTTTAATTCTATTTCCTAACTATAACGTCCCTGTAACCTTTGGTTTTTACAGTAAAATTTCTATGGTTTTTAATATTAAATATATAAATAGATAAAAGGCATTAAGAGACAGAATCGATGGATGCACGGAGGGACAGGTGGGCAAGACCAGTGGATGGCTGATTGGTTCACATGCTAGAGAGCAGACATTTAAAAACTAGACAGAAACATAAATAGGTCCAGACAAAGCACAATGCATTTTGTGTGGGGTGTTCCAAGACCATACATACAAACTTTAGTGTTTGAAATCACTAGGGCCCATACTTGCAGGACGATCCAAGGCCACATGATGCTCTGGGTTTCTCAATAGCACCAAACCCAGTCCTATGAAGAGACTTTTGTTCTGTGTGTAGACTACTGGTGTGCTCCGGTGAAAGGGGTGGTGGCATGTGAGGAGGTTACAGGGGGAGGCAGGGGAAGGGCTTACAGTCTTCAGTGTAACTTTCTGAACTTTCTATTTTTCTGAGGTCGGACCATGGGTAAAAGTCATGCACAGATATGTTGGTTGTGTCCTGACCCTGCAGAAACAGCAAAATTCGACTCCTTCCGTATGTTTCAAAAAAGGAGACAACAAGCTGTGCTTTTTTAATCTCCGAGTTCATGGAAACCACTGCCAAAAAGGCACATTTACCGCGTGCCATGGCAAACACCAGCTAAAGACACATTTAGCACAAAATATGTTGAAATGGTAATCTCGGGAAGGAAAAGTACTGCTGAAAACAGGCAGTCACCATTCACGGATACTGAACTCCCCCATCTTGTCAGAGATGCAATTAACATGCCTCTATGTGCTCTGTTGTAACTCCTAATAGGCTGCTTATTTTATTTCCTTTTTAATGTGCCTTGTATTCCCTCCCTGTAGGAAGTGTACAATATTCTGGTATTTGCTACATTTTGTTTACTTGGCAGTCACCGCCCTCGTTTCATTCTCTGTATCTTTCTTTGTGTGTGCATGTCTTTCTCCAAATGGTTTTCTTCCTACATCATTCTCTTGTGTGTCTCACCCGCTTTCCATATTTGTCTCTCTTTCGCTCTCTCTCACACACGCTCATCCTTTTGCTCTAGCACACCCACTTCCTTACCCTCTCACCCTTCCTCTCACATGCTTAGCCTATCCTAATGTCACTTCTCTTTGTAGGTCTTTGCCTTTCACTCTTTCATGCTTCTTCTTCATGTTTCTTTCTCTAAATTTCCTGCTTCCCCTCGTTGGTTCTTTCCGACACTCATTCGTGTGTCTCTCAATCTCAGTTTCTATTGCTCTCTTAATGTCTCACTGCATCATTGCCATTTTCGTGTCTTGCCTCTCTTTACCTCTTTCTCGATCTCCCCATCACACTTTCTTTTTCTCTTTCTCTGTTTCTGTTTCTCTATATCTCATTTGTCATTGTAAAGACTTATCTGTGTATTTATATTATAGCGGACACTCTAAAAATGCCCCTCAACATGTTAGTATTTGGCAGGCAAGCAGGTCTTCAAACATGTTCCCAGCTCTTTAAAATGAGTCACCGGCAGCTTGAAGCCTGGTGCAAATAAACAAGATTTGCTACCAAATTGTGTGCAAGCATTTTGTAAAACAAAAGAGTGGTTTGGTAACGTGGCATTTTCACTCCCTGCAACCATCCTACTCACAATTCTGGGCTATCTGCTGTGTAGACATGTGAGCCAGTGGCACATGGCACGCTGGGGGTACAACCAAGAGACAGGTGATGCCTCTGCAAGGGCAGACGATGGACATTTCTACACACTTGCTATCAAAATATTTTAGAAAAAAGCAGCTGAAAATGAAAGGGTGCCTCATGGGTAAAGAAATGCCACATAAATTCCTTTGATCCACAGAGATGGACTCAATCTCACACACTCCCCCTAATAGATAAATAAATTCCCCCAGGACCTGGCCCACCTGTGGGCTTTCTTTGAAAACAAGCGTGGGAGACTGCGCTTGTTTTTTTTTCAAATTTTGCCTTGAATGTTCTTGATTTTGCAGCAAACATTTTTTTTAAAATGCTTTTTTTGCCCTGGCAGGGCCTCTCTGGGATCCTAGGACCAAGGCTAGGGATTTAGGGTATTTGACCCCTGCCCTCTTTTCTTTTTTTGCACTTTGTTTTGGGATTCAGCTGAAGCAGA
The DNA here is from genome assembly GCA_963921515.1 of Calotriton arnoldi. Taxonomy (NCBI): domain Eukaryota; kingdom Metazoa; phylum Chordata; class Amphibia; order Caudata; family Salamandridae; genus Calotriton; species Calotriton arnoldi. The sequence continues at coordinate 20,736 of CAWUFW010024790.1, read as the reverse complement.
GCCCCAAAATGGCTACCAACACTTCCTGGTTGAAGTGTTGGCAGCCAATCAGAGCTCTGCAGATTTTTACACAAGCCATCATTATACTCGAAGGCTTTGCGACCCTGGATATACAAATTTGGATTTCCTTCAATATCTCAAAAACAACTGAGCAGATTTACACCAAATAACAAACAGCGTGCTTTGTGGGCCAAAACCTACCCTTCTGCCAAATTTGGTGTAATTCCGTCCAGCGGATCGGACTGTAGGCGTGTCTAAAATCTGTATGGAAATTAACATGGGAAACGCACTTTTTTTGACCCCCCTTTTTTCTTAGGCCCGCTTCACGGATCACCCCGAAACTTTCCATGTACAACAAGACCCAACTTGACACTTATTTGGGAAAATTTCGAGAAGATTCGTCAAATGAAGCCAAAGATATAGCCAAGAACACTTTTCCTATGGAGACTAGATCCTAACTATAACTACCTACTGGTAGCCGCCAGCAGGATATATATATATATATATATATATATTATCTACTGGCGGTCGCCAGTAGATAGTTATAGTTAGGACCTATTTTCCATAGGAAATCCGCAACATTCTATTTGAAATAACTCTTGCGTCGGTTGACGAATCTTTGCGAAATTTTCAAACTTTATGGCCCGCTCCGGTCCGCTCCTACCCTGAAAGTTTCGGGGAGATTCGTAAAGCAGGGGCCGAGAAAAAAGGGGGGTCCCAAAACGTGTTTTCCCCATTCATTTTTCCATAGGAAACTTTAGCCACGGCTACAGCCCGAACTGCTGAACGGGATTACACCAAATTTGGCAAAGAGGTAGTTCTTGGTTCAGAAAGAACCCTTTTGTTAAATGGTGTAAATCCGTTCAGTAGTTGCTGAGAAAATCAAAAGTAAAATCACATATATATCTGGGCGGAGCCTAACCACACATGTCATCGTGAGATCTGATTGGCTGTCAGCACTTCATCCTGGAATTGCTGGTAGCCATCTTGGGACCAATATACATGATAGTACCCCATTGAAATGCATTGTAGTGAATCAAAGATTTTGAGGGTTACCAAAAGGAACACTATAAAGGGTGATAACAGACTTTAGTTACATTAGAATTCATTTGTTGATGGTACCATACTAATTTCAGGAATTGTGGTGTTTTCTAAGGTGATTTTACCCTGTGAAAAACCTTCTGCTGGGATATCATGAATCATGTTTGAGAGAAAATTATTTTCACATGCTTGTCCCATAGAGTTTAGGAAGGTGCTCCAGAAGCTAAAATGAGAGCATATTTTCTGTAAATTCACATTATCTTTCTCAGTCATGTGAGAATGAAGTCTGACATTCTCAGTAAAACATGTACATCCAACAAGGGCAGAGACTGTCAGTTGATTCCTTTGTGTTCTACTGCAGCTTCCCAGAGTGTTCTAAAGAACAACTAGAGCGCTAACAGCTTTACTTATGACAAAAGTATGGCACACCTGAAGCCATCTTGATTGGAATAATCCGGTAACACTTAAAACATTTAATTTAAAAAGGAACAAAATGAGGGGGTTCTTTTTGAAATAGAAATTATGGTTAGTGCTGCAGAAAGAAAAATTAGGGCATGTTTTAAGTGAGATCTCAAATCCTCTTCTATTTCATTAGAAAATTCTGACATGCAGACTGAAACAATCACTTTCAATACCAGCAGCAGACTTCCAGTTAACTCCCTGGTGAGCAGTAGCTTTACTACAGTGATCTAATGAGCAACTAGAGTGCTAACATTCAGAATTTATGGCAAATGTGAGACACATCTGAATGCCTTTTTGATGTAATCGAAGTAAAAAACTGAAAGCATTTCCTACTGAGGAGACTGCAGTAAATGAGGAAATTAGGAAACTTCATAACAAAGAAGTCTTCCAAGATGGCCACCAGAGAAAAAAGAGCCCAAATGTAGCACAAATATTACCCAGATGTAGCCCACATATAGCCAATGACAAAAGTGTGCAAAACACTTTTTATTTTTAGTTTTTTTGCAGTTTTATGTAGTGCAGACTGGTCAGGTATTGGAGCGTTGCATCTTAAAACATGACCCCCTACACTACAAAAACACCACTGCACTACCCTAAACCCTAAAACACTACCCCCAGCACGACCCCCTACACCACACAAGCACCACTGCACTATCCTAAACCCTAAAACACTACCCCCAGCATGACCCCCTACACTACCCAAACACCACTGCACTACCCTAAATCCTAAAACACTACCCCCAGCATGACCCCCTACACTACCCAAACACCACTGCACTACCCTAAAACATGACCCCCTACACTACACAAACACCACTGCACTACCCTAAACCCTAAAACACTATCCCCAGCACGACCCCCTACACTACACAAGCACCACTGCACTACCCTAAACCCTAAAACACTACCCCCAGCACGACCCCCTACACTACACAAACACGACTGCACTACCCTACACCCTAAAACACTACCCCCAGCACGACCCCCTATACTACCCAAACACCACTGCACTAACCTAAATCCTAAAACACTACCCCCAGCACGACCCCCTACACTACCCAAACACCACTGCACTACCCTAAAACATGACCCCCTACACTACACAAAGACCACTGCACTACCCTAAACCCTAAAACACTACCCCCAGCACGACCCCCTATACTACACAAGCACCACTGCACTACCCTAAACCCTAAAACACTACCCCCAGCACGACCCCCTACACTGCCCGAACACCACTGCACTGCCTTACCCCCTGAAACACCAGCCCCTGCACGACCCCCTACACTGCCCGAACACCACTGCACTGCCCTAAACCCTGAAACACCACCCCCAGCACGACCCCCTACACTGCCCGAAGACCACTGCACTGCCCTAAACCCTGAAACACCAGCCCCAGCATGACCCCCTACACTGCCCGAACACCACTGCACTTCCCTAAACCCTGAAACACCAGCCCCAGCACGACCCCCTACACTGCCCGAACACCACTGCACTGCCCTAAACCCTGAAACACCAGCCCCAGCAAGAACCCCTACACTGCCCGAACACCACTGCACTAAACCCTGAAACACCACCACCAGCAAGACCCCCTACACTGCCCGAACACCAATGCACTGCCCTAAACCCTGAAACACCAGCCCCTGCATGACCCCCTACACTGCCCGAACACCACTGCACTGCCCTAAACCCTGAAACACCAGACCCTGCACTACCCCCTACACTGCCCGAACACCACTGCACTGCCCTAAACCCTGAAACACCAGCCCCAGCATGACCCCCTACACTGCCCGAACACCACTGCACTACCCTAAACCCTGAAACACCACCCCCAGCACGACCCCTTACACTGCCCGAGCACCACAGCACTGCCCTAAACCCTGAAACACCAGCCCCAGCATGACCCCCTACACTGCCCGAACACCACTGCACTACCCTGAAACATGACCCCCTACACTACACAAACACCACTGCACTACCCTAAACCCTAAAACACTACCCCCAGCACGACCCCCTACACTGCCCGAACACCACTGCACTGCCCTACCCCCTGAAACACCAGCCCCTGCACGACCCCCTACACTGCCCAAATACCACTGCACTGCCCTAAACCCTGAAACACCACCCCCAGCATGACCCCCTACACTGCCCAAAGACCACTGTACTGCCCTAAACCCTGAAACACCAGCCCCAGCAAGACCCCCTACACTGCCCGAACACCACTGCACTTCCCTAAACCCTGAAACACCAGCCTCAGCACGACCCCCTACACTGCCCGAACACCACTGCACTGCCCTAAACCCTGAAACACCACCCCCAGCATGACCCCCTACACTACACAACCATCACTGCACTACCCTAAACCCTAAAACACTACCCCCAGCACGACCCCCTACACTACCCAAACACCACTGCACTACCCTAAACCCTAAAACACTATCCCCAGCACGACCCCCTACACTACACAAGCACCACTGCACTACCCTAAACCCTAAAACACTACCCCCAGCACGACCCCCTACACTACCCAAACACCACTGCACTACCCTAAATCCTAAAACACTACCCCCAGCACGACCCCCTACACTACCCAAACACCACTGCACTACCCTAAAACATGACCCCCTACACTACACAAACACCACTGCACTACCCTAAACCCTAAAACACTATCCCCAGCACGACCCCCTACACTACACAAGCACCACTGCACTACCCTAAACCCTAAAACACTACCCCCAGCACGACCCCTACACTACACAAACACGACTGCACTACCCTACACCCTAAAACACTACCCCCAGCACGACCCCCTACACTACCCAAACACCACTGCACTACCCTAAAACATGACACCCTACACTACACAAAGACCACTGCACTACCCTAAACCCTGAAACACCAGCCCCTGCACGACCCCCTACACTGCCCGAACACCACTGCACTGCCCTAAACCCTGAAACACCACCCCCAGCACGACCCCCTACACTGCCCGAAGACCACTGCACTGCCCTAAACCCTGAAACACCAGGCCCAGCATGACCCCCTACACTGCCCGAACACCACTGCACTTCCCTAAACCCTGAAACACCAGCCTCAGCACGACCCCCTACACTGCCCGAACACCACTGCACTGCCCTAAACCCTGAAACACCAGCCCCAGCATGACCCCCTACACTGCCCGAATACCACTGCACTGCCCTAAACCCTGAAACACCACCCCCAGCAAGAACCCCTACACTGCCCGAACACCACTGCACTAAACCCTGAAACACCACCCCCAGCAAGACCCCTACACTGCCCGAACACCAATGCACTGCCCTAAACCCTGAAACACCAGCCCCTGCATGACCCCCTACACTGCCCGAACACCACTGCACTGCCCTAAACCCTGAAACACCAGACCCTGCACTACCCCCTACACTGCCCAAACACCACTGCACTGCCCTAAACCCTGAAACACCAGCCCCAGCATGACCCCCTACACTGCCCGAACACCACTGCACTACCCTAAACCCTGAAACACCACCCCCAGCACGACCCCCTACACTGCCCGAAGACCACTGCACTGCCCTACCCCCTGAAACACCAGCCCCTGCACGACCCCCTACACTGCCCGAACACCACTGCACTGCCCTAAACCCTGAAACACCACCGCCAGCACGACCCCCTACACTGCCCAAAGACTACTGCACTGCCCTAAACCCTGAAACACCAGCCCCAGCAAGACCCCCTACACTGCCCGAACACCACTGCACTTCCCTAAACCCTGAAACACCAGCCTCAGCACGACCCCCTACACTGCCCGAACACCACTGCACTGCCCTAAACCCTGAAACACCAGCCCCAGCATGACCCCCTACACTGCCCGAATACCACTGCACTGCCCTAAACCCTGAAACACCACCCCCAGCAAGAACCCCTACACTGCCCGAACACCACTGCACTAAATCCTGAAACACCACCCCCAGCAAGACCCCCTACACTGCCCGAACACCACTGCACTGCCCTAAGCCCTGAAACACCAGCCCCTGCATGACCCCCTACACTGCCCGAACACCACTGCACTGCCCTAAACCCTGAAACACCAGACCCTGCACTACCCCCTACACTGCCCGAACACCACTGCACTGCCCTAAACCCTGAAACACCAGCCCCAGCATGACCCCCTACACTGCCCGAACACCACTGCACTACCCTAAACCCTGAAACACCACCCCCAGCATGACCCCCTACACTACCCAAACACCACTGCACTACCCTAAAACATGACCCCCTATACTACACAAACACCACTGCACTACCCAAAACCCTAAAACACTACCCCCAGCACGACCCCCGTACACTACACAAGCACCACTGCACTACCCTAAACCCTAAAACACTACCCCCAGCACGACCCCCTACCCTGCCCGAACACCACTGCACTGCCATACACCCTGAAACACCAGCCCCTGCACGACCCCCTACACTGCCCAAACACCACTGCACTGCCCTAAACCCTGAAACACCACCCCCAGCACGACCCCCTACACTGCCCGAACACCACTGCACTGCCCTAAACACTGAAACACCAGCCCCAGCATGACCCCCTACAATGCCCAAACACCACTGCACTTCCCTAAACCCTAAAACACCAGCCTCAGCACGACCCCCTACACTGCCCGAACACCACTGCACTGCCCTAAACCCTGAAACACCAGCCCCAGCATGACCCCCTACACTGCCCGAATACCACTGCACTCCCCTAAACCCTGAAACACCACCCCCAGCAAGAACCCCTACACTGCCCGAACACCACTGCACTAAACCCTGAAACACCACCCCCAGCAAGACCCCCTACACTGCCCGAACACCAATGCACTGCCCTAAACCCTGAAACACCAGCCCCTGCATGACCCCCTACACTACACAAACACGACTGCACTACCCTACACCCTAAAACACTACCCCCAGCACGACCCCCTACACTACCCAAACACCACTGCACTACCCTAAAACATGACACCCCTACACTACACAAAGACCACTGCACTACCCTAAACCCTGAAACACCAGCCCCTGCACGACCCCCTACACTGCCCGAACACCACTGCACTGCCCTAAACCCTGAAACACCACCCCCAGCACGACCCCTACACTGCCCGAAGACCACTGCACTGCCCTAAACCCTGAAACACCAGGCCCAGCATGACCCCCTACACTGCCCAAACACCACTGCACTTCCCTAAACCCTGAAACACCAGCCTCAGCACGACCCCCTACACTGCCCGAACACCACTGCACTGCCCTAAACCCTGAAACACCAGCCCCAGCATGACCCCCTACACTGCCCGAATACCACTGCACTGCCCTAAACCCTGAAACACCAACCCCAGCAAGAACCCCTACACTGCCCGAACACCACTGCACCTAAACCCTGAAACACCACCCCCAGCAAGACCCCTACACTGCCCGAACACCAATGCACTGCCCTAAACCCTGAAACACCAGACCCTGCACTACCCCCTACACTGCCCAAACACCACTGCACTGCCCTAAACCCTGAAACACCAGCCCCAGCATGACCCCCTACACTGCCCGAACACCACTGCACTACCCTAAACCCTGAAACACCACCCCCAGCACGACCCCCTACACTGCCCGAAGACCACTGCACTGCCCTACCCCCTGAAACACCAGCCCCTGCACGACCCCCTACACTGACCGAACACCACTGCACTGCCCTAAACCCTGAAACACCACCGCCAGCACGACCCCCTACACTGCCCAAAGACTACTGCACTGCCCTAAACCCTGAAACACCAGCCCCAGCAAGACCCCCTACACTGCCCGAACACCACTGCACTTCCCTAAACCCTGAAACACCAGCCCCAGCACGACCCCCTACACTGCCCGAACACCACTGCACTGCCCTAAACCCTGAAACACCAGCCCCAGCATGACCCCCTACACTGCCCGAATACCACTGCACTGCCCTAAACCCTGAAACACCACCCCCAGCAAGAACCCCTACACTGCCCGAACACCACTGCACTAAATCCTGAAACACCACCCCCAGCAAGACCCCCTACACTGCCCGAACACCAATGCACTGCCCTAAGCCCTGAAACACCAGACCCTGCACTACCCCCTACACTGCCCGAACACCACTGCACTGCCCTAAACCCTGAAACACCAGCCCCAGCATGACCCCCTACACTGCCCGAACACCACTGCACTACCCTAAACCCTGAAACACCACCCCCAGCATGACCCCCTACACTACCCAAACACCACTGCACTACCCTAAAACATGACCCCCTATACTACACAAACACCACTGCACTACCCAAAACCCTAAAACACTACCCCCAGCACGACCCCGTACACTACACAAGCACCACTGCACTACCCTAAACCCTAAAACACTACCCCCAGCACGACCCCCTACCCTGCCCGAACACCACTGCACTGCCATACCCCCTGAAACACCAGCCCCTGCACGACCCCCTACACTGCCCAAACACCACTGCACTGCCCTAAACCCTGAAACACCACCCCCAGCACGACCCCCTACACTGCCCGAAGACCACTGCACTGCCCTAAACCCTGAAACACCAGCCCCAGCATGACCCCCTACACTGCCGAAACACCACTGCACTTCCCTAAACCCTGAAACACCAGCCTCAGCACGACCCCCTACACTGCCCGAACACCACTGCACTGCCCTAAACCCTGAAACACCAGCCCCAGCATGACCCCCTACACTGCCCGAATACCACTGCACTGCCCTAAACCCTGAAACACCACCCCCAGCAAGAACCCCTACACTGCCCGAACACCACTGCACTCAAACCCTGAAACACCACCCCCAGCAAGACCCCCTACACTGCCCGAACACCAATGCACTGCCCTAAACCCTGAAACACCAGCCCCTGCATGACCCCCTACACTGCCCGAACACCACTGCACTGCCCTAAACCCTGAAACACCAGACCCTGCACTACCCCCTACACTGCCCGAACACCACTGCACTGCCCTAAACCCTGAAACACCAGCCCCAGCATGACCCCCTACACTGACCGAACATCACTGCACTACCCTAAACCCTGAAATACCACCCCCAGCACGACCCCTTACACTGCCCGAGCACCACTGCACTGCCCTAAACCCTGAAACACCAGCCCCAGCATGACCCCCTACACTGCCCGAACACCACTGCACTACCCTGAAACACCAGCCCCAGCACGACCGCATACACTGCCCGAACACCACTGCACTGCCCTAAACCCTGAAACACCAGCCCCAGCACGACCCTCTATACTGCCCGAACACTACTGCACTGCCCTAAACCCTAAAACACCAGCCCCAGCACGACCCCCTACACTGCCCGAACACCACTGCACTGCCCTAAACCCTGAAACACCACCCCGTGCACCACCCCCTACACTGCCCGAACACCACTGCACTCCCTAAACCCTGAAACACCACCCCCAGCATGACCCCTACACTGCCCGAATACCACTGCACTGCCCTAAACCCTGAAACACCACCCCCTGCATGACCCCCTACACTGCCCGAACACTACTGCACTGCCCTAAACCCTGAAACACCATCCCCAGCATGACCCCCTACACTGCACCGAACGCCACTGCACTGCCCTAAACCATGAAACACTACCCCCAACAAGACCCCCTACACTGCCCGAACACCACTGCACTGCCCTAAACCCTGAAACATCACCCCCAGCAAGACCCCCTACACTGCCCGAACACCACTGCCCTAAACCCTAAAACACCACCCACAGCAAGACCCCTACACTGCCCGAACACCACTGCACTGCCCTAAACCCTGAAACACCAGCCCCAGCATGACCCCCTACACTGCACGAACACCACTGCACTGCCCTAAACCCTGAAACACTACCCCCAGCAAGACCCCCTACACTGCCCGAACACCACTGCACTGCCCTAAACCCTGAAACATCACCCCCAGCAAGACCCCCTACACTGCCCGAACACCACTGCCCTTATCCCTGAAACACCACCCCCAGCAAGATCCCGTACACTGTCCGAACACCACTGTACTGCCCTAAACCCTGAAACACCAGCCCCAGCAAGACCCCCTACACTGCCCGAACACCACTGCACTGCTCTAAACCCTGAAACACCAGCCCCAGCAAGACCCCCTACACTGCCCAAACACCACTGCACTGCCCTAAACCCTGAAACGCCACCCCCAGCAAGACCCCCTACACTGCCCGAACACCACAGCACTAAACCCTGAAACAACACCCCCAGCAAGACCACCTACACAGGCCCAACACCACTGCACTGCCCTAACCCTGAAACACCACCCCCTGCACAACCCCCTACACTGCCCAAACACCACTGCCCCAGACCCTGAAACACCACCCCCTGCATGACCCCCTACACTGCCCGAACACCACTGCACTGCCCTAAACCCTGAAACACCACCCCCCAGCAAGACACCCTACACTGCCCGAACACCACTGCACTGCCCTAAACCCTGAAACACCACCCCCAGCACGACCCCCTACACTGCCCGAACACCACTGCACTGCCCTAAACCCTGAAACACCACCCCCTGCACGACCCCCTACACTGCCGGGACACCACTGCACTGCCCTAAACCCTGAAACACCACCCCCAGCACGACCCCCTACACTGCCTGAACACCACTGCACTGCCCTAAACCCTGAAACACCACGCCTAGCACAACCCCCTACACTGCCCGAACACCACTGCACTGCCCTAAACCCTGAAACACTACCCCCAGCAAGACCCCCTACACTGCCCGAACACCACTGCACTGCCCTAAACCCTGAAACATCACCCCCAGCAAGACCCCCTACACTGCCTGAACACCACTGCCCTAAACCCTGAAACACCACCCCCAGCAAGACCCCCTACACTGCCCGAACACCACTGCACTGCCCTAAACCCTGAAACACCACCTCCAGCACAACCCCTACACTGCCTGAACACCATTGCTCTGCCCTAAACCCTGAAACACTAGCCCCAGCACGACCCCCTACACTGCCCCAACACCACTGCACTGCCCTAAACCCTGAAACACCACCCCCAGCACGACCCCTACACTGCCTGAATACCACTGCAGTGCCCTAAACCCTGAAACACCAGCCCCAGCAAGACCCCCTACACTGCCCAAACACCACTGCACTGCCCTAGACTCTGAAACACCAGCCCCAGCAAGACCCCTACACTGCCCAAACACCACTGCACTGCCCTAAACCCTGAAACACCAGCCCCAGCATGACCCCCTACACTGCCCGAACACTACTGCACTGCCCTAAACTCTGAAACACCAGCCCCAGCACGACCACCTACACTGCCCGAATACCACTGCACTGCCCTAAACCCTGAAACACCATCCCCAGCACGACCCCCTACACTGCCCGAACACCACTGCACTGCCCTAAACCCTGAAACACCAGCCCCAGCACGACCCCCTACACTGCCCGAACACCACTGCACTGCCCTAAACCCTGAAACACCACCCCCTGCACGACCCCCTACACTGCCCGAACACCACTGCACTGCCCCTAAACCCTGAAACACCACCCCCTGCACCACCCCCTACACTGCCCGAATACCACTGCACTAAACCCTGAAACACCACCCCCTGCACATCCCCCTACACTGCCCGAACACCACTGCATTGCCCTAAACCCTGAAACACCACCCCCAGTACGACCCCCTACACTGCCCGAACACCACTGCACTGCCCTAAACCCTGAAACACCACAACCCTGCACGACCCCCTACACTGCCTGAACACCACTGCACTGCCCTAAACCCTGAAACACCACCCCCGCACGACCCCCTACACTGCCCGAACACCACTGCACAGCCCAAAACCCTGAAACACCACCCGCAGCATGACCCCCTTTACTGCCCGAACACCAATGCACTGCCCCAAACCCTGAAACACCACCCCCAGCATGACCCCCTACACTGCCCGAACACCACTGCCCTAAACCCTGAAACACCGCCCCCTGCACGACCCCTACACTGCCCGAACGCCACTGCACTGCCCTAAACCCTGAAACACCACCCCCAGCATGACCCCCTACACTGCCCGAAAACCACTGCACTGCCCTAAACCCTGAAACACCACCCCCAGCATGACCCCCTACACTGCCCGAACACCACTGCACTGCCCTAAGCCCAAAAAACACCATCCCCAGCACGACCCCCTACACTGCCCAAACACCACTGCACTGCCCTAAACCCTAAAACACTACCCCCAGCACGACCCCCTACACTACCCGAACACCACTGCACTACCCTAAACTTTAAAATACTCCCCCCAGCACGACCCCCTACACTACCCGAACACGACTGCAATGCCCTAAACCCTCAAACACTCCCCCCAGCACGACCCCCTACACTACCCGAACACCACTGCACTGCCCTAAACCCTAAAATACTCTCCCCAGCACGACCCCCTACACTACCCAAACACCACTGCACTGCCCTAAACCCTAAAATACTACCCCCCGCATGACCCCCTATACTACCCAAACAACAATGCACTACCCTAAACCCTAAAACACTACCCCCCGCACGACCCCCTACACTACCCAAAGACCATTGCACTACCCTAAACCCTAAACCACTACCCCCGCATGACTCCCTACACTACCCAATGGCCACTGCACTACCCTAAACCCTAAAACACCACCTCCTACACTACACAAACACCACTGCACTACCCTAAACCCTAAAACACTACCCCCAGCACGACCCCCTACACTACACAATCACCACTGCACTACCCTAAACCCTAAAAAACTACCCCCAGCACGAACCCCTACACTACCCAAACACCACTGCACTACCCTAAACCTCAAAACACTACCCCCAGCAGTACCCCCTACACTACCCAAACCCCACTGCACTACCCTAAACCCTAAAACACTACCCCCAGCAGTACCCCCTACACTACCCAAACACCACTGCATTACCCTAAACCCTAAAACACTACCCCCAGCAGTACCCCCTACACTACCCAAACACCACTGCACTACCCTAAACCCAAAACCACTACCCCCAGCATGACCCCCTACACTACCCAAACACCACTGCACTACCCTAAACCCTAAAACACTACCCCCAGCATGACCCCCTACACTACCCAAACACCACTGCACTACCCTAAACCCTAAAACACTCCCCCAGCACGACTCCCTACACTACCCAAACACCACTGCACTACCCTAAACCCTAAATCTACCCCCAGCATGACCCCCTACACTACACAAACACCACTGCACTACCCTAAACCCTAAAACACTACCCCCAGCACGACCCCCTTCACTACCTAAACACAACTGCACAATTTGTTACAGGCGTTGTAACGCAGGCCTGTGGTGCTTACTGGAAGTACCTGGTGGGCTAGTTGGGCCCCAGGGACCCTCAGGATTCAAGGTGACTTAATCCCCCAACTTAAAACGCGCCACGGGGCACGTTTGCACAGTGGTGAAGGGAGGGGGCGGGGCCTCAGGTGACATGTGCGCAAACACGCCCTGTGGTGCGTTTTAAGTTGGGAAATTAATTCCCTTGAATCCTGAGGGACCCTGGGGGCCAACTAGCCCACCAGGTACCTTCAGTAAGCACAACAGAGTTGCATTGCAGAGAGGTGAACAAAGGTGCGTGGCCTCGGAACGCCTCTCTGCAACTCAGCTCTGGTGTCCTAACTGTAGGTACCTGGGGGGCTAGTTGGGCCCCAGGGACCCTCAGGATTCAAGGGGACTTAATCCCGCAACTTAAAACGCGCCATGGGGCGCGTTTTAAGAGGTAGTTTTAATCCCCCTGCCCTATTATGTACTAGGGACTTACAGAGGAGGTCATGCTAATCACAGGGGTACCCCAACGCATAGTGTTCCCTAGTGTATGTAGGTGTTTTCACTCTATTCTAAGTGTCTTTTAGCATAGCACTGGCTCTGGTTAGTCAGAATCAGTTACCACCAGTACCCGTCTGAAAAAGTTGTGGGCACAGGATGATTTTGCGAGAAGGCCTCTTTCTGCTCCTCTGTTGGTTCTTTCTGCACATCTTTTGCTTCTTCCTGCACTTTTCTTCGTCTTTGTGGACTTCTGTTGCTTCTTTCTGCATTTCTTTTGCTTCTTTCTGTGCGTTTTTTCTTCTTTCTTCACATGTCCTACCTCTGTAGGCATAGTTAGAAACTAGCATTTAAAAAACCTTTGAAATTCACTTAAAAAATCATAGGTTTCAGGCACGTTATAGTTAGAAATTAGCATTTAAAAAACCTTTGAAATTCACTGAAAAAAACATAGGTTTCAGATACGTTATAGCTAGAAATTAGCATTTAAAAAACCTTTGAAATTCACTGAAAAAACCATAGGTTTTAGGGACAGTTATAGTTAGTTGGACATTTCACTCGTACAAAACCATAGAAATTCCCCTGTTATAGTTAGTTCAGCTAACTATAACTCGCGCCCCGCAATGCACTGCTGATGACGTCACATATTACATCACTCATGACATGGTCAGTGACATCACTCATGACATCACTGATGACATCTCAAATGACATCACTGATGACATCACTGATGACATCATCCATGTGATAATTTCATGCTTCTTCTCACACCCTAATATAACTTTTGATACACACACTCTAAATTACAGACTGCCATTCTCAAAACCATACACACTTCAATACCAATAACTCCATACCCACTCACTGATTCTTAGGTCTACACACACACATCTACTCACTCACCCGTACAGTCACTCATACTTACAGTCACTCAGTACAGGACTATCATATGCACTCATACACCTAGATAAACACTCACACACCGCCACTCATCCATAGAGGTACTCACACACCTAGTCAGTCATGCAAAAAATTAATCACACACCCATTTACTCACCTATACAGTTATACACACACCAGCTCACTTACTTATACAAATACTAGCACATTCTTACGCTCTTATACAATAACTGATACAAGCACACACGCATCCATACAGCCACTCTCACAATCACACACTCTCACTTATAGCCATTTAAATACTCTAACACACATATATACTGCCTTTTACATATGTAGTTACTCGCACATGTACCACTGAGATATACATTCACTCACTAACACACCCATACACACACTCACTCACCCACCCAAGCAGTCCATCACAGATGCACTCTTGAAATCATGCACCCAGTGAATCACCCACTCACACATCTATGTACAGAGTCACCCACACCCCACCCACACAAACACTCAGGCAGCCATACAGATTCTCAGAGAACCAATCAATAACCCATATAGACACTCATGTAGCTATTCGCAAATCCATGCATCCACTTACACACCAACAAACAGACGGATACAGACATTCACACAGTTTAGTCACTAACCCATGCATTCAGTAAGATACGTTTAATCACTCACTTGTAGAGTCAGTCACGCACGTACTAAATCATCCATTCAGACACTTATACACGCACTCATTCTTCAATACGCCTTTCCCTATATATATTAAACATATTTAAACTTTACAGAAACACACAGTCACTGGATGATGTCATCAGTGATGTCATTTGAGATGTCATCAGTGATGTCATCAGTAATGTCACTGACCATGTCATGAGTGATGTAATATGTGACGTCATCAGCAGTGCATTGCGGAGGCGCGAGTTATAGTTAGCTGAACTAACTATAACGGGGGAATTTCTATGGTTTTGTACGAGTGAAATGTCCAACTAACTATAACTGTCCCTAAAACCTATGGTTTTTTCAGTGAATATATATATATATATATCAAATCACACAAGGTGCCTGCTGTAGAGAGGTCACTCGCCAGGTAAGTTCTTTGCCACAATATTTTATTGGAGGGTGCCACGAGGAAAGAGCTCTGCAACACAGAATAAAAGTCCACACTGCCGACGCGTTAAGTGATAACACACTTCTTCATGGGCAACAGACTTGAAATGCGCAGGCACTTGCAGTTTTCGGCACCAACTTTTAAATTCGAAAACCCCGCCCCTGTGGGTGTGGCCACCCCCGTGGCATTCTGATCTTCGTAGTGCCCTATGTTTCTCAAGTGAGCAGCAATTTCTGTGCACCAAAATGTCCAGTTCAAAACCCCAGTGGGTCGTGGTGCATGGCTCAAGTCCCCGCCAGCATTCTCATACTCCAATAAACCATCTCCTGGCCCATAAGCAGTGGCGTCGATTGGCGTCACCGCAGGAGTGCTATGAAACACCTGGACACTCCCCGCGACCCAGGCGAAGCCGCCATCCATCAAATCACACAAGGTGCCTGCTGTAGAGAGGTCACTCGCCAGGTAAGTTCTTTGCCACAATATTTTATTGGAGGGTGCCACGAGGAAAGAGCTCTGCAACACAGAATAAAAGTCCACAATGCCGACGCGTTTCGTGATAACACACTTCTTCATGGGCAACGGACTTGAAATGTGCAGGCACTTGCAATTTTCGGCACAAACTTTTAAATTCGAAAACCCCGCCACTGTGGGCGTGGCCACCCCCGTGGCATTCTGGTCTTCGTAGTGCCCTATGTTTCTCAAGTGAGCAGCAATGTCTGTGCACCAAAATGTTCAGTTCAAAACCCCAGTGGGTCGTGGTGCATGGCTCAAGTCCCCGCCAGCACTCTCATACTCCAATAAACTGGCTCCTGGCCCATAAGCAGTGGCGTCGATTGGCGTCAGCGCAGGAGTGCTATGAAACACCGGGACACTCCCCGCGGCCCAGGCGAAGCCGCCATCCATCAAATCAGCCAAGGTGCCTGCTGTAGAGAGGTCACTCGCCAGGTAAGTTCTTTGCCACAATATTTTATTGGAGGGTGCCACGAGGAAAGAGCTCTGCAACACAGAATAAAAGTCCACACTGCCGACGCGTTTCGTGATAACACACTTCTTCTTGGGCAACAGACTTGAAATGCGCAGGCACTTGCAATTTTCGGCACCAACTTTTCAATTCAAAAACCCCGCCCCTGTGGGCGTTGCCACCCCCGTGGCATTCTGGTCTTCGTAGTGCCCTATGTTTCTCAAGTGAGCAGCAATGTCTGTGCACCAAAATGTTCAGTTCAAAACCCCAGCGGGTCGTGGTGCATGGCTCAAGTCCCCGCCAGCACCCTCACACTCCAATAAACCGGCTCCTGGCCCATAAGCAGTGGCGTCGATTGGCGTCACCGCAAGAGTGCTATGAAACACCGGGACACTCCCCGCGGCCCAGGCGAAGCCGCCATCCATCAAATCACACAAGGTGCCTGCTGTAGAGAGGTCACTCTCCAGGTAAGTTCTTTGCCACAATATTTTATTGGAGGGTGCCACGAGGAAAGAGCTCTGCAACACAGAATAAAAGTCCACACTGCCGACGCGTATCGTGATAACACACTTCTTCATGGGCAACGGACTTGAAATGCGCAGGCACTTGCAATTTTCGGCACCAACTTTTCAATTCGAAAACCCCGCCCCTGTGGGCGTGGCCACCCCTGTGGCATTCTGGTCTTCGTAGTGCCCTATGTTTCTCAAGTGAGCAGCAATGTCTGTGCACCAAAATGTTCCGTTCAAAACCCCAGGGGGTCATGGTGCGTGGCTCAAGTCCCCGCCAGCACTCTCATACTCCAATAAACCGGCTCCTGGCCCATAAGCAGTGGCGTTGATTGGCGTCACGGCAGGAGTGCTATGAAACACCGGGACACTCCCTGCGGCCCAGGCGAAGCCGCCATCCATCAAATCACACAAGGTGCCTGCTGTAGAGAGGTCACTCGCCAGGTAAGTTCTTTGCCACAATATTTTATTGGAGGGTGCCACGAGGAAAGAGCTCTGCAACACAGAATAAAAGTCCACACTGCCGACGCGTTTCGTGATAACACACTTCTTCATGGGCAACGGACTTGAAATGCGCAGGCACTTGCAATTTTCGGCACCAACTTTTCAATTTGAAAACCCCGCCCCTGTGGGCGAGGCCACCCCAGTGGCATTCTGGTCTTTGTAGTGCCCTATGTTTCTCAAGTGAGCAGCAATGTCTGTGCACCAGAAAGTTCAGTTCAAAACCCCAGTGGGTCGTGGTGCATGGCTTAAGTCCCCGCCAGCACTCTCATACTCCAATAAACCGGCTCCTGGCCCATAAGCAGTGGCGTCAATTGGCGTCACCGCAGGAGTGCTATGAAATACCTGGACACTCCCCGCGGCCCAGGTGAAGCCGCCATCCATCAAATCACACAAGGTGCCTGCTGTAGAGAGGTCACTCACCAGGTAAGTTCTTTGCCACAATATTTTATTGGAGGGTGCCACGAGGAAAGAGCTCTGCAACACAGAATAAAAGTCCACACTGCCGACGCGTTTCGTGATAACACACTTCTTCATGGGCAACGGACTTGAAATGCGCAGGCACTTGCAATTTTCGGCACCAACTTTTCAATTCGAAAACCCCGCCCCTGTGGGCGTGGCCACCCCCGTGGCATTCTGGTCTTCGTAGTGCCCTATGTTTCTCAAGTGAGCATCATATATATATATATATATATATATATATATATGTTTTACAGAGAATGTCAGACTTCATTCTCATATGGCTGAGAACAGAAGTGTGAATTTACAGAAATTATGCTCTTATTTTAGCTTCTGGAGCACCTTCTATAACTTCTATGGGAAAATCATGAGAAAACTGTTTTCTCTCAAACATGATTGATATACTCCCAGCAGAAGTCTTTTTCACAGGGTAAAACACACTACAATTCCTAAAATTAGTATGATACAATCTAACAAATGATTTCTCCTTTTTGGAACCTTTAAAACCTGCCATTCACTACAATGCATTTCAGTGTAGTGCTATGATGTATATTGGTCCAAAGATGGCTGCCAGCACTTACTGTTTGAAGTGCTGACAGCCAATGAGATCTCACCCTGAGATCTGTGCTTAGGCTTTACCCAGATATCCTTATTTGCTTTCCCTTATATTTCTCAACAACTACTGAACATATTTACACCACCTTTCCTGGGCTTATTTATTTATCAACAGGGGCCTCTTGGACTCCCCCCAGTCCTGGGGACCGACACCTCCCTGGGGCCCTATCTATAAAGAATGCAGGGTCCACGCAGACCGCCTGCAGCTCCAGGGGACGCCACCTCCCCAGGGCTTTAATTTTATTTAATGCAGGGGGGCGCACAGACCCCCCTGCAGCCCCAGGGACCACCACCTCCCTGGGGATTTTGCCAAATGGAATGCAGTGGTCTGGGGACCACCACCTCCCGGGACAAAATTCAAGCAAGGAGGGGGGCAGCGTGGCCCCCCTCCTGGAGCAATTGATGGCCCTGGAGACCGCCACCCCCACTAACTCACCAATACAGCCACTCATGCATCCACTCACTCACTAATACAGACACTAACACACCCACACATATACCCATACAGCCACTCACACACTGTGTCAGTCACCCATACAGCTACTCATACACCTACTCACTCACCAATACAGTAACTCATACAGCCACTCACTCACCCATACTGTTACTCAAATACCCACTCACTTACTCATACAGATAATAACACATGTACTCATTCACCTATACATTTACTGACACAAGCACACACTCACCCAGCCACTCACACACCCACACACTCATCCATACACCACTTTGCACTCACTCACCTATACAGCCACTCACATACCCTATCACTCACCTACACAGCCTCTCACATACCCACTAACTCACCCATACACTACTCACACAGCCACTCACTCACCCATACAGCCACTCACCTAGCCACTCACTCACTCATGCAATCACTCACACACCCATAGAGCCACTCAAACACCTACTCACACATGGATACACACAGTCACTCATATAATATGTGTTACAAATAGTATTACACTTTAGTAGTACACAAACTATACTTATTTAAGTTTCTTAGTGTATATCTTTAACACTCAGAAACTTTTAGAAAAAACTCACACTCACTGGATGATGTCATCAGTGATATCATTTGAGATTTCATCAGTGATGTCACTGACCATATCATGAGTGCAGTAATATGTGAGGTCATAAGCAGTGCATTGCGGGGGCATAAGTTATAGTTAGCTCAGGTAAGTATAACTGCTAAATTTCCCTGGTTTTGTGCGAGTGAAATGCAGGCCTAAATATAACGTCCCTGAAAACTTTGTTTATTTTGTGAATATATATATATATATATATATATATATATATATATATATATATATATATTCACTGAAAAAACCATAGGTTTTAGGGACAGTTATAGTTAGTTGGACATTGCACTCGTACAAAACCCGTGAAATTCCCCCGTTATAGTTAGTCCAGCTAACTATAACTCACGCCCCGCAATGCACTGCTGATGACGTCACATATTACATCACTCATGACATGGTCAGTGACATCACTGATGACATCACTGATGACATCTCAAATGACATCACTGATGACATCATCCAGTGACTGTGTGTTTCTGTAAAGTTTTAATATTTTTAATATATATAGGAAAAGACGTATTGAAGAATGAGTGGGTGTGTAAGTGTCTGTATGGATGATTTAGTAGGTGCATGACTGACTCTATAAGTGAGTGATTTAACGTATCTTACTGAATGCATGGGTTAGTGACTAAACTGGGTGAATGTCTGTATCCGTCTGTCTGTTGCTGTGTAAGTGGCTGCATGTGTTTGTGAATAGCTAAATGAGTGTCTATATGAGTTATTGAATGCTTGTCTGAGTATCTGTATGGGTGCCTGAGTGTTTGTGTGGGAGGGGTGTGTGCAACTCTGTGCATAGATGTGTGAGTGGGTGATTCACTGGGTGGATGGTTTCAAGAGTGCATCTGTGATAGACTGTATGGGTGGGTAAGTGTGTGTAAGAGTGTGTTAGTGAGTGAATGTATGTCCCAGTGGTACATGTGTGAGTAACTACATATGTGAAAGCCAGTATATATGTGTGTTGGAGTATATAAATAGCTATAAGCGAGAGTGAGTGATTGTGATATTGGCTGTATGGATGAGTGTGTGCTTGTATCAGTTATTGTATAAGAGCGTAACAATGTGCTAGTATTTGTATGATTAAGTGTGCTGGTGTGTGTATAACTGTATAGGTGAGTAAATGGCAGTGTGTTTAATTATTTGCATGACTGACTAGGTGTGTGAGTACCTCTATGGATGAGTGGCGGTGTTTGAGTGTCTATATAGGAGTATGAGTGCAT